>JBBPLG010000355.1:0-25286 GCA_038089695.1 Xanthoconium separans | reverse complement strand
TACAACCAGCGAGGAGCAGGATAATGAGGGGAAGTCGGATGGTTCTGGGATTGGCTAGGAATGGGTGTCTGTCTTCAGGGCAAGTCTTGCTAGACCATCTATGACTGAGACATCTAGGAGAACAACGGTTGGCCATAAGTGAGAGTATGGTGACTCCAGAGGTGTCCTATGACAAGGATGATGATGGTAGTACTCCCTGAGTACTCATGTAAACGGTAAGGCTTCTGCCAGAGCCTTGAGGTAATGTGGTCCCTGTCCATCAAGGAAAGGCAAAGAAAAAGAATGAAATAATCCAGTCTGGTGGTACTGCCGGTAGACCACGATTTCCATAACAATATTTTTGTACATATTTTTGATCATTCATTACTACTCACGCAACAGATTACTCTGAGTCTTCCTGCACATGTAATATGAGTTGTGGTGTATTTTTCTTGTGAAATATGTTTATTCCATGGCGGATGGCTGGGTTGATCCACTGTCAGATGTGTGATTCTACAGAGCAGCCGGTTGCTATTCTATTGTTGACATTGTCAATGATGAGGGAGCTCTTGATCATAGCCATAGGGAGTGATGATACATATGCAAGGCACCTATAATTGGCCATAAGAAATACATTTTGTAGTGATAAACCAAATAGAGATCAATGCAAGTGTCACTGATGCTTATTAGCGAAAAACGACAATGAGTGACGGAGACAGTCACTCATTGACACTGATAGCTGATAGCCGTGGACATTCATTGAAGGTGATTTAGACATTCATCATAACTATTTCTACTTCCCACAGTGCTAGCCATGTTTCCCAGTGATCATGAATGTTACTATATGTATTTGATAGTATTTGTCTGTTCATATCTGCTTAATTATGATTATCGATATGATTATGACACCTATAGCATTCAGACATCCACTTGGCAATCTGGCAACATTTCGCAGAACACATTGCAAACCATACAAAGGTACGTTGCCAGAGTCTGTCTCCCTTCAACTTCGACTGTTCCATGGATACTGACAGTGCTGGGTCCTCCACCCAGCACTACAACTGTGTTTGCTCCACCCATAACTTTGGACAACCTCACCTTGTTTCGTCTGCAACCTGGTATCGCCATTTTCAAGATGCCTGAATGGATGAAGAGCGCCAAAAAATACAAGAAGCAAAATTCATTGGGCTAGAGAACATCTCCACTCGATGCAGAGGATGAGGAACAGTGTCTCGCAGACGCAACAACATTCTCCATGTTCAGAAGAGAGCACGGGATGTTGATACAGAGGATACATCGGCTCCCGAGAAACGAGGGCATCAAGAATATGACGAGGTGAGCCCCAACCTCCCACAGATGCCAAACTTCCCTAACTCTCACCCAATGCTTGTCCAGACTGCCCAAGAGGACTCTCCTCCTCCCCTGAACTCACCTAACCCTTGCCCAGACTCTCCTCCTCCCCCAAACTCACCTAACCCTCGCCTGGACTCTTCTCCTCCCCCAAACTCACCTAACCCTCACCCAGACTCTCCTCCTCCCCCAAACACACCTAACCCTTGCCCGGACTCTCCTCCTCCCCTGAACTCATCTAACTCTTGCCCAGACTCTCCTCCTCCCCTGAACTCTCCTAACCCTTGCCCAGACTCTCCTCCAGATCATGCCCCACATCCAGATGCTTCCCAGACCCAGTCAGTACCTCTCAGCATTGAAAGTCTCCAAGATCTTATCAGGTATCAATGCAGATCTTGTCCTGAAATAAACATCAATGCTCTCTTTGCTTGTGCAACCTTCAAGCCAATGCAGGATACGATGACATTCATACAAGCCCTCGCCAATGATTCAATGTCGGACCCTGCCTCTGAGCTCCCTCCTGACACTCTCCGTTGCCTCCACCACCCACCCGACGTCCTGCCTGTGATAGAAGATCCAGGCATCCATCACAGCATCTCCACCTACCTTGCACTTGAAAACTCATCTCAGGCATCATACGAAGCCCTTTCTTGCTTGCTCAAACACAATTTCTCTGGTGTGCTGGAGCTTGCAAACATACAGAGTTTTTACAACATCAAAAAATTCATCAGAACTTATACTGGGGTTGAGGCGATCCTCCGCGACATGTGCCCGAACACATGTCTCGCTTTCACAGGACCATACAGCGACCTGGACGAGTGTCCAATGTGTCAAGCTTCTCGATGGAACCAGGAAAAATTCCAAGGGACGAGTGGTCGCGTCAAGTTTCCGGCTCAACAATTTACTACCATTCCTGTTGGTCCGCAACTTCAAGCACGAAGTCGGAGCATTACAAGCACAAGCGCCATGGGCTATCTTTGGGGGAAGGTCCAGGAGGTACTCCACAACATCGTTGCCAGTGGCTCCCCACACATTCCGATTGTCGACGATGTCATCATGGGCTGGGACTTGCTTGGTGCTGTATTGGATGGCAATATCACGCAACATGACATCGTCCTGATGGTTTCGATGGATGGCGCACAACTCTACGAAAGTAAGGAGTCTGATTGCTGGATGTACATCTGGATTATAGCAAATCTACCACCCGACACTCGTTACCGTAAACTTAACGTTCTCCCTGGCGGTTTCATCCCCGGTCCCAAGAAACCAAAAAATGTCGATTCGTTTCTGTTCCCAGGTATCCATCATCTCGCTGCCATTCAACGCGAGGGTCTTCCGATGTGGGACCCGCTTACCAACTCTCATCATATCTCATATGTTTATCTCCTTTTCACAACTGCAGACGGCCCTGGCTTAGTGTATTGGGATGGAATGGTTGGTCACAGTGGCAAGAATGGCTGTCGCTTATACTGTGGCATTGCGGGCAGACGCAAAGAGCGTGGCCACCGCTACTATCCTGCTCTTTTATGTCCTCGTGACCGAGTCCCGGATGGAAGCAATCATGGAGATATTGACGTCTTCAGCATCCCCCCCGGCGGGTCATCTGATTACTCATCCAACCTCGACAAAATTGTCTCGGTCCCGAACCAGACTCAATGGGAGAAGATGAAGACGGAGACTGGTCTCACAAAACCCCCTCTAATCCTTGGCCTCAGCCCCACTCGTTCACTTGGAGTTCCGCTTTGCATGACTACAGATATCATGCACTTGGCGGGAAATATTTCAGATCTGCTCATTTCTCTCTGGCGTGGCGATATTGATGCTGGACCTGGCGATGACAAGGCGACATGGGATTGGGCTGTATTAAGGGACGAGACAGTCTGGGCATCCCACGGTCGAGATGTTGCCGCCACTGGAAGCTTTCTTCCTGGTTCCTACGACCGCAAGCCTCGCAACATCGCCGAGAAAATCAACACTCAATACAAGACTTGGGAGTTTCAGCTCTACACGTTCGGCATTGCCCCCATCCTCCTCTATAATGTGCTTCCTTTAAAGTACTGGTCGCACTACTGTCAGCTTGTTCGCGGATTCCAGATAATGTCCCAACATTCTTTAACCCACGAACAACTTGAAGACGCCCATGCCTTGCTTTGTATATGGGAACGTGACTTTGAACTCTTGTATTACCAACTCCGTCATGACCGCATCCATTTCATTCGACCTGCTGTCCACCAAGTGATTCACCTTGTCCCCGAGGCTTTCCAGAAAGGTCCCCCCATCTGCTACGCACAGTGGACCATGGAGAGAACCATTGGGAACTTGGGTCAACAAATCCACCAGCCATCCAAACCATATGCCAATCTTGCTCGGGAAGGTGTGCGGCGCTCTCAAATCAATGCCCTGCTCGCTATTATGCCCGAGCTTGATTCTCCCTCCAAGTCCCTTCCACGCGGCTCTATTGATCTTGGTGATGGTTACGTTCTTTTACGCAAGCGTTCCAAGCACCCGGTTTTTCCTGACGACATTGTTGCTCAAGCATTACACAACTATCTACCTGCTAGCCAAGAACTTCCTCGCTTCGAGAAATGGGCACGTCTACTTCTTCCAAATGGACAAATCGCTCGCTCAGCTTGGCGGGAGACGCTGAAGTCAGAGGAAAACCTACGTGTGTCACGGAATGTCAAGGTATGTTTTGATCTGCTTCAATCGACTATGTATCTCAAAGTCTCTAAGTTTGTTGATGGCACGAAAGTCCGTACAGGTGAAGTCCAATATTTTACCCGCCTCGCTACCCAATCTTCACCTGAATCTGAAGGGAACTGGATGTTCTCAAATGTCGCCATACTCAAGCTTTATTCTGAACCAGATGTCGAGTTGCTCTGTCTGTCATCTCAAGTTCTTGCCACATCCCACCTTCTCGATGACCTTTTCATTTGTGACATCAAGCAGGTCCGGAGTGTCGTTGCTATGATACCACGGACCTTGAGGTTGCCATCTGGAAGGGAGGGTATTTTTTTCTGTATGGTCGAGAAGCCAGGTCTTGACATTTCTGACCTCGGAATACCATACAGTATCTACTCACAGCCTGGAGATGACGACGATGACGATGGTGGTGAGGATGTTGAGTAGACAATAGTTACTATGACTTGTTGATCTTACTTGCAATACATTTTGATTCACCGTCAACAAGAGAATGATTACAGCGACAGCGACAGCAATGCTTGACGACAAACACAATAATTACAGCAATCATAACAATTCACTCGACAGCTACATGATTCGAAGTCGTTTTCTCAATCTAACTTGGTATTCTTCTGCTGACAGCTGTTTCTCTGCTATCTTGATTGGGAGGAAACGTGGATCAAATGCACGCACTAAATACTTGCAGGGATGCTTGGACTTGCGGGGTCGGACAAGTAGATGGCATGGGAGAACAGGACAACTAATTTCAGTTAGTGACATATTAGCGTGAGTAAGTGACGTACGAGATAGAACTGCCCAAAACATGCTCGTGTGTAATCTGCACCTGTTGTTCTGGTTCACTTTGAATAGATCAGATCTAAATTAATCCAGAGGAACGAAAAATACATACATCGCAGGCTCAACCACCTCATCATTGTTGGAAACAACCACGTTGTCGGTCTGAGTGTTTCTACCATTGTGATGTTAGTATAGTATGTAGTAAAAATATGTACTTACACTGTGGTGGTCTCCACGGCACGATGCTTGATGCGAAGGACAATTTGCTAGTGACTGTAAGTCAGAAACAATGGAACGATAGCAGGCAACTTACCTTTGGTCCCGGATGGGCAACGTCAAGGGAAAACACATAAGCTCCCCAACCAGGGACTACATCCTCAATATCTAGTGTGACCACATCACCAGACACATCAACCTGTGGGAACTGTGGTATCAGCAACTCAGCATAGCCGCTGTAGCGTTGTTCAATCGGTTCGGACATATTATGATTGTCGATATGAAAATGATGTGAAAATCGGAAGTTATAGTTTCCACGGGATTAGCCGAGTCGGAGTTACTAAAACTATACAGCCCCCTGTATCCCCAACGCGTCTTTCTTGTATCTTGACCTCGTCGTGCATTGTTGTGCATCATCACAATGAACGGAACCTATGATTTTACTCCATTTAATAATGGTAATGGGTGCTCAGCTAATACTCTAGGTTACTCTGAAGGCAATGTGGATATGGATGTTTTTGGACGCATCGCCGCCCCCTTAATCCCACAAGCAAGTCAGCCGCCCCTTGGCTATTCTCAGATCCAGGTAAGCCTAATTTGGGAACAATACTGATTACATCGCACATGTTAGCAGACATATATGCAGGAAACGATAAGTCTAAGAGAGCGTTGCAAGGCCCTCGAGATGCAGCTCATCAAGGCCACATCAGAGCGTGATACTCTAAAGTAAGTATTCTCTGTATTCATACTTGGCTAATTATTATTATGTCATTAGGATGATGTTCGAGCAGCTATCGACGGCATTACAAAAGCAGGAGACTTCTACCCCTTCTAACCTTGCTTCTAACCCCAAAAGGCTGGTGGAGCTATACCCGGACATGCGCTTTCGGACATTAGAAGATTATAATAAATGGACAAATTCCCCTGCTGCCCACGCTGACCCACGTTACAAGTTTGCCTTCCTAGAGAACGAGCAAGGCAAGACACTCTCCGACGCTCTCATCAAGATTGTCCGGAAATTGCTTCGAGGTGGCTGGGCAGAGCTCGTTCGTATCCTCATGGCTCCAAAGAGCTGGGGCAAAGCAAGTTCCTCGGCCAAGGAACTCGTTTACTTACTTGTCTACAAAGAGTTTCCGTTTCTTCAGGCTGAAAACAACTGGAAGGTCGACCTGCTTTGTTCAATCGACTATCCTGGTTGGGTCCGCAACAACCTTGACGATCAAGGTAATTGGCTCGCGGGTCGGAAAGTCAAGCAAAAAGATGAAGGTCCAACGATTGACGAACCAGCGACCTCCACCGGTAGGAAGCGCAAAGCAAGGTCATCCAAGTTCAACAATGCCGAGAAGAAGCTCAAAGGTAAATACCATCATCGTTCATTTCATTGTAATGATAAACTCCTCTAGTGTCAGAAACCGACAGTACCCCCGAGCTGGCCCCCACATCTTCCAACATGTCCACCACCGACATCTCTGACGACTCGGAAACCATATATGCGCCCGTCCCAGAGCTTGTCGAAGAGCCCATTTCAACCGTACCACCATCCTCCACTACTGTCAAATCCTCTGCCACACTTCCTTCTCCCTCGCCGCCAGTCGCTCCTCTCTCACCCCATTTGTCAGCAGCTCCCTTACCCTTCGTTGAAGAGCCTATTCCAATCGTATCACCGTTCCCCACTACTGCCGAATTCTCTGCCACACTTCCTTCCCCCTTGCCACCAGTCGCTCCTCTCTCGCCCCATTTTTCAGCTCCCTCACCCCACATTGAAGAGCCTACTCCAATTGTATCACCATCCCCCGCTACTGCCGAATTCCTTGCCACACCTCCTTCTCCTTCGCCACCAGTAGCTCCTCTTGCACAGGCCACGTCATCCACATCATCAAGCAGTCCACTCACAAGTTCAGCTTCTTCCATGACTCCAACTCCGCTTTCAGATGCTACTGCTGCTGACGGTGAAGCCCTTGGCAACATGGTAGCTCCCATCAATATGTCCAATGACACTAGTATGCCTATCAACGAACGTTCTCCTATTATTGTCAATCCACTGTGCGTACAGCCAATCATCTAAATGTGGTACTAATACGACACGCAGTGTGAATCTCGCCAAGAAATCTGTGACGCTCAAACTCCCTCCCCTTCCTCCGATGGCCAAGCCCACTGAGAAAGACAACGACACGGTCAATGAATGTAAGGGGGATGGTGCCGAGGCCAGCGGGAGTTCGTCACGCAGTAAACGCAAAACAACCTCTAACCGTAAAATGCGACCGACAAAAAACAAGACGGCATAGTAAGTCTTGTTGTAAATGCATGTCCCTTACTGACGTACTTTCAGTAATTTATGTGCATTACGATGGCTCGCGCAGGTCAATGAAAATGGAATGCGGGAGGAGTTCCGTGCGTACTGGGACCAAGAATTGACCGAAGAACAACGTGAGGTAGACTCGAACTGTAACTAATATCTAATGCTAACAATACCTCTCAGGCGTATAAAAAAGAAGTTAAAGATTTGGTAGGTGTGTAAGATGTGTTGCGGACATACTATACTAACACGAATGCTATTACAGATGGATACAAACACCTGGAGCGACGCTGTATCCCAAGGAAAACTCCATTAATGATTGCCGCGCGGTCTTCAGTCTCTCCGGTCCATTCAATTGCCTGCCGCCCGCCTGCTCGCCATATGCACATTCCAGACTTTTCAGTTCACCCGTTCACGTGCATGCATATCCACTCTTCGGGCCATGTCATTTTGGAACACATTCTCGTATCGTCTTTGTTCTGTTTTTGCTATCCATCCCACTTGCTGAATGCTTCATGAAGACTCCTTTAGATTGCAACCCAAATTGCACGTACTGCATTGCTGTTTTGTAGCATACCGTAGCATATGCCATACATACCTGAAATGATCATATGTCGTCACAATTGAGCAGATGGCGTGATATTTGAGTATCATCTGTCGTCAGATTTCAACAGATGGTCTTGACATATGACAACACGAGCGATCATTTGCAAGCATACGTTGAACCCAGAGATGGACATGCTCTTATCTGCTCGCCAATGACTCACGCGAACAAATCATTTACAGTCATAACTCGCAACATATTAACATTCCAAACATTCTCATTTTATTTCACAAACGTGTTTGTAACTGATATACTCTGTTTCGACTTAGAAAACACTCCCGGGCACATCCGAACAGCTATCGTCATACCCAGTTTTCACTGGGCATGATGCATGATGCATCACACGATTCACCAAAAACGACATCTTGAGCTCTCCTCGCACCATATCCGATAATCTCTCTGGTTCAAATATCGGCACCTTAAATCCGCCATGCTCCCGAATAGCGGCTACCTACCCGTGAGGCGACCTTGACGAGACGAACAGTTTTTCTGACCGTCCATCATGTCTCGAACCCACTTTCGGAAAACAGAGGGTGACGAGGATAGCTTGGGTCATGGCCGCGAAGAAGAGAAGGCACAAGCTGGAGTTAGCACGACGGACATTGACGTGGGTCCTGGCGGACTTTCGTTTGAGGAAGGTACGGACGCTTCAAGTTTTTCTAGCCCTTTTCTTCCGTTCATCAGTTTGAATAGACACGGCCGGAGGGCTTGGTCGTCATCTTGGCGTCACCTCATGTACCCTTCTCATCGTCGGACGCATCATCGGGACCGGCATTTTCTCGACACCGTCCTCTATTCTGAATGGGGTTGGATCCATTGGGGCCTCTCTCATGCTATGGGTGCTCGGATTCGTTCTCTCATTCTGTGGGCTGTTCATTTGGCTCGAGTTTGGGACGATGTATCCCCGGAGTGGCGGGGAAAAGGTCTATTTGGAGGCAATTTATACAAGACCGAAATACCTCGCCACGGTGGTATTTGCTGCGAACGCGATATTACTCGGATTCACTGCGAGTGGATGCATTGTAAGTGCGGGTTAGCTGCTGTGTTGTGGTGGCCTGATTCGTTGACTTTTCAACCTTGGTTGGACGTAGGTTTTTGCAAGCAAGTGAGCGATTGATGATTGATTGCGTTACGATTGTCTCAACAGAGGGTTTTAGCATCCTTGTTGCGGCCGGCAAGGTCGCGACGACATGGTCCGAACGCGGTATCGCTCTCGGTGGTACGTTTTACCAAGTCTTGTCTCAATGAATATTTAAATCCTTCATCGCCTTTAGTCATCGTTTTTGTGACGCTTCTTCATGGGCTTACGCCACGTACTGGCGTATATGTTATGAACGTGCGCATACAGCCACTCTTTGGATACCATACACCTTCTCACGACAAAGATCCCAGTCCCTGACGATGTTCAAGATCGTTATTCTCGTTTTCGTTGTGATAACAGGATGGGTAGTGCTCTCAGGAAAAACCCATACCTCCAATCCACAGGCTCATTTTGTTCATGCGTTTGCTGGTAGTTCTCGCAGTAGTAGCGATGTGAGTGTTTTCGTTCTACCATGATTGCCAATGTGCGAGGATGACAATATACAGTATGCGACAGCAACGTTCAAGGTTCTGAATGCATATGCTGGCTGGTCAAATGTCAACTACGTGCTCAACAACGTCAGAAACCCGGTGCGGACACTCAAAATCGCCGGTCCTCTTGGATTGGGTATCTGTGCAGCTCTCTATCTCCTGGCAAACATTGCGTACTTTAGCGTGGCGACCAAGGTGCGTCGATGTTCTTTCCCTTCATCTCCCTGTGTTGAAGAATTGCTGTCCGTGGTAGGCCCAGATCAAGTCATCTGGGGTCACTGTAGCAGCATTGTTCTTCAAGCAAGTGTTTGGAACAGCAGCAGAGCGTGCATTGAGCGTGTTTGTTGCTCTCAGGTAGGTCACGGCTTTTCTTGGCCCCTAGTTGCTCAGTCCGTTGTCCTCGTTTACTGACCATCCTGATGATTGGATTTGACGATGTAGTGCGCTAGGGGTGAGTGTCTGCATGGATGCGCGAGGCATATAACTGACATCATCATAGAATGTCGTCACAATAGTACGCACGGTTGTCCCGGCTGCTGTCATTGTTACTCATAAAAGCTAATAGACGTTTGCTGCATCTCGCGTTAATCAAGGTGAGTAAACACGTCGCGTGCGATTCCGTAGATCACTGATTCTGCGCGAAATCTGCTTTGGATAGAATTGGCCAAAGAGGGTATTCCTCTCCCATTCGGTAACAAATTTTGGGCGTCGAATTGGCCTACCGGCCAGTCACCTTTGCCTGGGCTCATAATTCATCTGATCCCTTCGGTGGGTACATGGTATCGATTATCTTCAGATGCAATCTTAACGCATGACGAGTAGGTCATCGTGATTCTTGGACCACCTCAGAATGTTGTATACCCATTCATATTAGATGTTGAAGGATACCCTACCCAGATAATCAATCTCTTCATCGTGATAGTATGTGTAGTTCTGCATCTTTGGTTCGTTCCACTGATGACAAGCCATAGGGTCTGTTTTGGATGCGTTGGAAGCACCCAGAGATCCCAAGACCATTCAAAGGTGGGTTGTATTGCTCAGAGAGAAAACCAGGCTGAACATATATCGCTTTAGTCTGGTGGCCATTGGCAGTCTTCTATCTCGCCGCAGCAGTGTTTCGTGAGTGTTGTCTCCCCTGGGCTCTATCATGACGCTTAAGTGGGACCTATTGTAGTCATGGTTGCTCCCTTTTTGCGGCCAGCGAATGGTGTCGGAGACACGCCCCCTTTACCATACTATTTGTCCGTCACGTCCATTATCCACTTCGCGCGCGCACACTAAAGTATGCGGAAAACAACAGGTATTGTCTTGTTGGCATTGGGGTAATGTTGGTCGGGGTTGGCTATTGGGCAGGATGGCGTGTCCTATTACCCAAGGTGTTCGGGTACGAGCTCGTACCGCGCAAAGAGACGCTCGAGGATGGCACCGTGGTAACTCTGGTACGTGATCTGGACCTTCCTATGAAATGGACTAATGTGATTGGTTGGTCAAGTTTTCGCGTCAGAAGGTACAATGATAATGATATTCGAATGATGGTCATTCCCCTATGATACCCTTGACATTGTTTCGGTCGATGTATGCTAAAGGGCAGTTGAACCTGTTGTGACTTGGTTCGCGTTGGATGACTCTGGCCCTTGGCAACCTCCTGGCCCCGCTGTCTCTCGGATCATAGTGGAGAGTTATGAGACTCGTAGCTTGGCACCTTGGAGATGGAGAATCGGAGATGGTACTGTAATCGCAGTACCCGTTGGATGCTCCAATTGCCGAACTTGGACGATGTCCATTGGTGGCGCTTTCACCGTCCACCGTCGGTAATGAAAATGAGGCTACTTATGTCTGAACACCGCCTTGATCAGTATGCAGCGCCAGCTTGATGGTCATTAGCGTAGGGCGGAGTCGAGCTCGATCTCGGTACACTTTGTACTAGCCGCCGATTGCCCAAAAAGGCATATATATGGTCAGACAGTTCAGATGGGCCTCAGGCTATCAATACCCGACGTCCACTGACAACTCGAAGTCTGCGCCACGGTCAACCGTGACGGTGACCTTCAGGCGCAGCCACTTGTTGTCCGTCAGACAGCTTTTGGTTTCAAATGTTCATAGCGGACTCTCAAAAAACACGAGTGAGCAATGACATCTTTGAATGCGATCGCTCACATAGCAACCCACCTCCTGGCAAGCATTCCTTGACCAGACTCTGCATTTCTCTGGTCCTACATCATGCCTACGAGCCTATGGGACCGCTTCCGGAAGACGAAGAACGACGAGCATAGTTTGGACACGGATATAGATAAGCAGAAGATGGCATCACATGTCGTTGAAACCTCGGTTATTCACCATCATATTCACATTCATGTGGGTCCTGGAGGACACTCGTTCGAGGAAAGTACGTCTCTTTACTCTTTTTCAGTTCATTTCATTGCGCCAATAAGTATGATTGAATATAGACACTGCTGGAGGCCTTGGTCGTCATCTTGGCGTTGTTTCATGTACACTTCTCGTTGTCGGACGGATCATCGGTACAGGTATTTTCTCAACGCCGGCCACAATTTTAAGCGAGGTAGGCTCTGTTGGAGCGTCTCTCATGCTCTGGGTGCTCGGATTCGTCCTCTCTTTTTGTGGATTGTTCATCTGGCTCGAACTTGGGACGATGTATCCCCGGAGTGGTGGAGAGAAAGTCTACCTAGAAGCAATTTATACGAAACCGAAATACCTTGCAACGGTGGTGTTTTCCGCCAATGCGATGTTGCTTGGATTTACGGCGAGTGGATGTATTGTAAGTGGGGTTATGGTTGTCGTCTGGAGGGACCCACAGCTAACTCCGCATGGTGCACAGGTTTTCGCAAGCAAGTAAGAGATGCTACAGCACCTTTCTCCGATTCCTCACGAATAGCTCAACAACCTTTTAGCATCCTTATTTCAGCTGGAAAGGCTGCAACTGTTTGGTCTGAACGTGGCATCGCTCTTGCAGGTACGTCTCAGCGTTTTATCTAAGTGAACATTTGTCCATCATATCCCCTTTAGTTATCGTCTTTGTTACGCTACTCCACGGTTTTACCCCACATACCGGCGTTTACCTTATGAACGTGCGCATATAATCCTCCTAGCTTTCTGTATCTCCTAAAACTATGGTATCTCAGATACTGACGATCTGCAAGATCTTTATTCTTCTCTTCGTCGTGATCGCAGGTTGGGTTGTACTCTCTGGAAAAACCCACATCGCCAATCCGGAAGCCAAATTTGTCAATGCGTTTGCTGGCAGTTCTCAGAGTAGTAGCGATGTGGGCGTTTTCGTTTCACTTTGATTGGCCCTGGGTGACGGTGACGATGTACAGTATGCGACAGCGATGTTCAAAGTCTTGAATTCATACTCCGGCTGGTCAAATGTCAACTACGTTCTGAATAATGTCCACAATCCCATACGGACGCTGAAAATCGCCGGACCTCTTGGTTTAGGTATTTGCGCGGCACTTTATCTCCTTGCGAATATCGCGTATTTTAGTGCGGCTGCCAAGGTGCGTCATCGTTTGTACCATGTCGAGGACATCGATTCAATCCATGCCTTCGATAGGCTGAAGTCGAGGCGTCTGGGGTGACTGTGGCGGCCTTGTTTTTCCAGAAGGTGTTCGGAACAGCGGCAGGGCGTGCACTGAGCGTGTTTGTTGCTCTCAGGTTAGTTATATGTTACTTTACATGTTGTTTGCGTATCCCATCGACCCCTTTTGTTGACCTGCTGATGGTCCGAATTAACGATGTAGCGCGCTAGGGGTGAGTGTCCCATGGCCATGTTAATGTCAATTTGCCATGACTCATATCACCTTAGAATGTGGTCACAGTCGTATGCATGATATTTTTTTCGGTTGTCCTCATTGAACCTTATTGACGGACAGACGTTCACTGCTTGTCGTGTTAACCAGGGTAAGTAATCATATCATCGTCGATAAGTCATCCTGCATGGCTTCACCCTAAACAGAACTCGCCAAGGAGGGTATTCCTCTCCCATTTGGCAATAAATTTTGGGCTTCCCATTGGCCCACAGGTAAGACGCCATTACCTGGGCTCATCATTCACTTGATCCCTTCGGTATGTGTACGACCTCGATTGCCTACGGAAAGAATGCTTGACGCATGGCAAGCAGGTAATCGTGATTATCGCATCACCCCCGAGAATTGTGTCTGCATTTATATTGGATGTCGAGGGATACCCGAGTCAGATAATCAGTTTTTTCATCGTCACTGTAGGTTACATTTGCCTTTCTCTGATTCACGATCCATCTATGGCGACATGCGCAGGGACTTTTTTGGCTGCGGTGGAAGCGACCAAATATCCACAGACCATTCAAAGGTAGGTATTGATATATATTTTTGCCAACAGGAACAGGGCTGATGTCTGTGACTTCAGTCTGGTGGCCTCTAGCAGTGTTCTACCTTGCTGCAGTAATAGTTCGTGAGTGTCCACTCCCCTTGACTTGGCTTGATTATGACTCTCGTGTCGAACCTCTTGCAGTGATTGTATCACCGTTCCTGCGTCCAGACAATGGAATAGGGGACAGTCCCCCTCTACCTTATTATCTGTGAGTATTGCCTATTCTTTTCACCTCGACGTTGCACCCTTAGCTACCAAATGCTAGATACTGTCTTGTTGGCATTGCGATAATGTTCACTGGGGTTGCCTATTGGGCCACGTGGCGCGTCGTGTTGCCCAAGGTGTTTGGATACGAGCTTGTACCGCACAAAGCAAAGCTCAAAGATGGCACTGTCGTGACCCTGGTACGCAGCTCCGAGACTTTGTGCATGAAGCAATATCTCATTCCCACCACGTGTCGTTCTAGTTTACACGTCACAAAGTGCATTCGGATTGAATAGTTAGAGACTGACGATTTGCTGATCAAAAGCATACCCACATCATTGATTCGGTTTCATGGATGCATATGGAGAAAGTTGTATATTTAATGGACAAGCTTTACCGTGCAACGGCTGTTCGGGGCTGGGAGACAACATGGCGATTATCGATTATCTTTGGAGACATTAGCATATATATGTATATAATCTGGCATACCTCGTCGTTTCACGAAAAGTTGGGAGGGCGATCACTGCCTGCGTGCTGTTCGACAGCCTTACGCGGCGACTCCCGCTGCCTCGAGCAACTTGAAACCGCGAGTCAACGATAATGAATCGTGCGGACGCAGTCACAGAATGCCTCGCACCGCTCTCCCCAGCATCGACCCACCTCCCTTCACCGCACCGCCACCAGGTTTGCCTTCAAGGTGCTCCTTCCCACAATCCATTGCAAGCCATCGACTGGCCACTGACTCGTTTCGATTACACTGCTCACCCCTCCGGAGCAACTGAGAAACACAAGAGCACTTGTCGGTGGCAATGCGTACACCCTCGCAGGGGCTGACAAGCCTGGCAATATGTCCTGCACTTCCATCCCATCTCAAGCCCGGGTTAACGCGCCAAACAGGACGAATGATCCGTCCACACGATGCAATGGCGATACATGACGACGACAGCGATATGATGTTGACGTGGCCGTGGCTATACCTTGGCCGACCACTCAGTTTCGTGCGGCCAACTAGTTCAGTAATTCCGAGTCGCATTAGTGGAACGGATTGTGGGAATTTGAAATCCTCGCAGGAGCAAGAGTGCACCTTCCAGAAAGTTAGATCCTTACCCCATACGGCGTCCCAGTCGCAGCAAAGATGGCGTGACTTCAGCTGCGGAGTATTTCTGGCTCATGGATGTGGTCTGTTGGACCACAGCACGGATCCAGGGTACGCTATAAATAAGCACTTGGATTCCATGGGACTACTAATGCCAATAGACACACTGGTACACTTTGTATAGGAACAGGCGGTTCATTGCATTGCCTTCTTATCATGGCCAACCTTATCAAGCCCTCACGCTTGCTGTATACCACACCGGCGCCAACAAATTCCAACTCCTTGCCTCGCGCATTTGATCGCCATGCGCCTCATATTCAACACATCTGACCACATGAACACGGATATCTACGACGAGCGAGGATTCAAATATTATACCATCTCCACCTCTTTTGTGCCAAAGAAAGTAACGACGATCTCCAAGTACCGTTGGAGTGGTCGGACAGGTGTACCGGAAACGTTGGGCACCATCGAGTGGCATCAATGGAACGAAACAGTGTTCCGGTTTTATGGAAAGGAGATACCTGCGAGCTTCATGTTTGAAAAACGCTCGTGGAGCACGTAAGATGATTTCTGAATGGCGTTCCGCATCGCAATGGATTGACGCGACCAGCGGTCGGTGTTTCGTAGGCCCTGATCGTAAGAGATACAAGTGGAAACTTGAGTCGACGCATTGCTGGGTATGTTCGTTCTTCGTCTTCTAGGATACTGATTGGACGTCACGTCAATAGATGAAGCCTGCAGACTCATACGAGCAGCTCGTACGGTATCACAAGAAAAATTTTGGGGTTTTGAAAGAGGAACATCCGGCCTACCTCGACGTCTCTCCCAACATGGCTCCGATGTTGGATCATGTCATTCTCACGTTCGTCTACATCGAGTGGTTGAGGAAGGAGCAGACAGGACACCGTCGCAGACACAACATTTGGACCCTGTGGTAACACTTGCACCGGCCGGCGATGGGTTTTGGCTGTGCCATACTTCCTGTAAGGGTATAAACGCAAAGGATTTATTCAACTGAACCTTGAGCATGAAGAAGAAGCTGTTATGTGGTGCACCAAGACATAACTGAAAACACGCAGGATGACCAGCATGCAAACAAAACCGCGGACCTCTAGCCGCTAGGCGCTAGATTTCGCATGATAAAGAACAAGGGGATGCCGAAACTTGCAGGCAAACAAAACCAAAGTTTTCCCTTGAAACCTGCGCTCCCTCTTGATTGGTGACTAATGCGTCTACGAGATAGGTCACCTGTCTGACGATCACTGACCGTGCGCCCCATGTTGTGGACTCTCGTGTCAAGGTACGAACCTTCTCCTTTTTTAGGTCTCTCTACACTCAGGAAGTCTGAAAAGACACTACTGCTTGAAGGTTCCCGCGACAGAAAGGACAGATTCAAGAAAGAAGGTATTATCACTTGGTTTATAATGGGATTTGCCCACAGGTTGCACCAGGTCGGCCATCGGCTCGCTACATTTTTTCTTGGTTACACCTGATCCAATAAGCTATTCTCAGCTATCGCATGAGGGCCGCCCACTCCCGATTTTGGCTGACCGAATTCTTCATGTCAAAAATCTCCTCACTGCTCAGAGACAGACTCAGGTATCAACTACAGTATACCTATTCATCACTCCAGAAGAACCTGGAATAACCCACTTTGCTGGCAGTAAAGAGTCATTCAGCTAGTATGTCGTGGTTGTAAGGAGGTCGAAGTTCGACTCCGACTGAGAGCACGTGCCATGCCAGGCTCTAATCTTGATATGCTGTGCGCCACAGGTACCGCGTAGTATGTCCACTGTACTTCCGCTGCTGGCGAAATCTATTCTATGACAAGCAGTCGTGTTTGTTTCGCTGCTGTTGTTACTGTGGCCATGCACTCGGCCTCGGATGAAGGATGGGCCGAAGGATGATGAAGGGTGCTCTGAGGGTGGTCCAGGTGCATCTTCTTCTCCGGTTTCAATGCGTGAGCGCAAGAGGTGCACGATGAGTTTCGGCTGTGGTTGCACGAACCAATTGAGGAACGGGATGATCGGAGATGTGTTTTCAGTTATCCCTTCTTGTCGATGCACTGTCGTTGAAATCTTCTCTTTTCTCTACCTTTTCTGGTCTCCACTATCCGTTTTGTTTTTCCAGAAAGTTATCCAGCTCATGGTGGACATTGGCACGAGTAAGTATGTTATTACACTGCTTCCAGTTTGAGATAATCTCACGACCAACGCTCTTCCTCAGGTTGGACTTCTGTAACCCCAGTCACCAGTTCCCTTTGGGATTCTTGCAGTTTCACACTGACATACAAGGATCGTGAAACAGATACCTGGTTCTCTCTGTTTCACTCTCCAATTTATCTGCGCTAGCACGGAAACAACCCTCGCGATAGTCAAATGTTGCAACGGAGCACTCTGCATCCGCAGCGATATGGGTAAAATCTCCTCGGGTACAAAAGAAACCTCCATTGGACAAGTTCCTTGTCCACTACTTATGGTCGTGAACAGCGAAGCAAGTCATGGCAGACACAGCCTCGGAAACGGATGCACCTTATAATTTTCATTTGGAAACCCGAGGAGCTTTTTGCTCCTCTTATCACCACCGGTGTTTCCGTCATGTCGATGACGAGCGCCTACTTACATAAACCGGCTACTGTCAAAATCAATTCGCTTCCGTTCACCACAGTGCTTTTTTACCGTCATCATGGCTGTAAGCCTTTGGACGCGTTTTCAGAAGAGGGAAATCGAGGAGAGTTCTGATTATCATACCGATGAGAAGCAGAATCTCTTTCTGACAGTCGGTATTGGTCCCGGGGGGCTCTCGTTCGAGGAAGGTGGGTTGTTTCTCCTCTGGTTCGTGCCACCTTCGTTTGGGAACAATGATTCTTGTTTAGACACTGCTGGAGGGCTTGGTCGTCATCTCGGCATCACCTCATCTACGTTGATCATCGTCGGGTCCATCATCGGTACCGGCATCTTCTCTACCCCGTCCTCTATATTGAGTGGAGTAGGCTCAATTGGGGCGTCACTCATGCTCTGGGTTCTCGGATTTGTTCTCTCTTTTTGCGGGTTGTTCATCTGGCTCGAGTTTGGGACCATGTTTCCACGAAGTGGAGGTGAGAAGGTTTACTTGGAGGCAACCTATCCAAAACCAAAATACCTCGCTACGGTGGTGTTCGCCGCGAATGCGATCTTGCTTGGGTTCGAGGCCAGTGGGTGTATTGTGAGTACATACCAGATGCTGGGTGTGTGCCTGACCTGCTTCATAGGTGTTTGCGGTCAAGTAAGTGAGATAATTGGTTTCTTCAACTTAGCAAGTATCTCAATACTTGGAGTGTCCTTCTTTCCGCCGGCGAGGTCGCAACGACTTGGCCGATGCGTGGGATTGCTCTTACAGGTAGGCTTTATCGAAACTTGTGCGGATAGTTATTTTTCCGAACGACGGTCTCAGTCATCGTTTTCGTCATGCTTCTTCACACCTATACCCCACGTATTGGCGTATATATTATGAACGTGCGTACATAGCCACCATTTCGGTCTCCGCATACATTCTAAAGATGCAGAATCTTAGCTGTTGTCGATATTCAAGATCGTCATCCTCGTTTTTGTCGTGATAACAGGTTGGGTAGTGTTGTCAGGCAAGACTCGCATTACCAGCCCTCTCTCCAACTTTTCAAATGCATTTGCTGGTAGCTCACACAAGAGTGGCGATGTGAGTGCTCTCCCCCATTTGTCCGCGTTAGATAATGCCCACGCCCATGACATATAGTATGCGACAGCAACCTTCAAAGTTTTGTACACATATAGCGGCTGGTCCAGTGCCAATTACGTGTTAAACAATGTGCGAAATCCGGTGCGGACACTCAAGATCGCTGGACCCCTAGGATTGGGTATATGCGCCATTCTCTACATTCTCGCTAATATCGCCTACTTCAGTGCAGCGACTAAGGTGCGTTGTCTCCGTTCACAGTTCGGATTCGAGGGTATTCCTTGTGCTATATTATTGATGACTATCGTTGGCTGCAGGTCGAGATTGAATCTTCTGGCGTGACGATGGCGGCTTTGTTTTTCAAGAATGTCTTTGGAACGAAGGCTGAGCGCGCGTTGAGTGTTTTTGTCGCACTCAGGTACGTTTCCTGCTTTGCCTGCGCCTTTTGACCCACTTGGCCTTAACAATGACTTCATTTGGTTATGAAGCTCTCTCGGAGTGAGTATCTGCACTTTTGACGTCGACTAGTATGCCATACTGACGTTGCCTTAGACCATCATCACCAGCGTATGTGTTATGCTTTCTGAACCATTCCCATTATTGCTCATAAACAAGGACAGTCGTTTGCTTCTGCCCGTGTCAATCAGGGTAAGCACTTGTCGCCCCATTCCATCCTTGAAAGTGACAAAGGTGCATGGCTACACTCACAACAGAACTCGCCAAGGAAGGCATTCCTCTTCCGTTCGGTAACAGATTTTGGGCATCAAATTGGCCTACGGGAAAGACGCCTTTACCTGGACTCATCCTCCATTTCATCCCTTCGGTCAGTTTATATCGATAATCCGCGGAGAACACGTTGACCAAACCGTGAACGTAGGTCATCGTGATCCTTGCGTTGCCTATGAATGTCGCATTTCCATTCATAGTAGAAGTTCAAGGGTACCCAACTCAAGTCATCTACTTATTCATTGTCGCCGTATGTCGTCTCCCCCTTTTCATACGCATGACTTGAACAATCCTCGCATAGGGCCTTTTTTGGATGCGTTGGAAACAGCCGGACATCCCCAGGCCATTCAAGGGTACGTCGATGTTTGCTCGTGCGCTGGGAGGAACGATGGTTATGTACGCCACCTTTCAGTCTGGTGGCCACTTGCATTGTTCTTTCTCGCCGCAACGGTGCTCCGTGCGTGTCCCCCCTTCTCCGAGTTCCGTCAAGAGTCTCATGTGCGAATCTTGTGGCAGTCATCGTCATCCCATTTCTGCCGCCAACGAATGGCGTCGGCGACACGCCCCCTCTGCCATATTATCTGTACGTCGCACACCCCCTTCTTCGCTCGGATGATGCAGCGTACTGATGGATGCTATGGCAAATCACAGATACTGCCTCGTTGGCATCTGCGTGCTGCTCGCTGCAGTCGTGTACTGGGCAATGTGGCGTATCGTGTTGCCGAGGATATTTGGGTACAAGCTCGTGCCGCACAAGGAGACCCTCGCGGACGGTACCTTCGTGACGTTGGTATGTTTTACGCGTCGTGTGACATTAAGGATTCGGTGGACTGATCTGATCGTCGCTTAGTTTTCGCACAAGAAAATCGAATAAAGGGCAATGTACAGGTTACGGTATCCGATTATCATCGTCGGACGCTGTCCATCTATGAGTGTACTTTGATAAATAGGAAGTAGGGCTTTGAAGCAAGATGCCGGTGGATATGTATGGATTGGTGTGTGGCGGCGCCTCTGTGCTCGCTTGCTGAATATGCTTGCTGAACAAAAAGAAACGAAGACATGGTACACACAGTCGCAATGGCTACCCAGCCGATGTTTGGATCATGCCTCGGTACAGTGGCGTGTTCACCCTTGCTTACTAAGTACGACAAAGTGCTGCGGTGGATAATACTTTGCAAGATCATTCAGACCTGTATCCTGGCAGTGAGCCACAGGATGACGGATCAACGTTCTCGAATTGGCGCACGACGACGATCGTTCTGGCGTCGCGACACAAGTGAACCCGCCGCACCGTGCCTATATAAAAATAGCGAATTGAACAACCGGCTTCCGAGCGTCCGAGAATCGTACCAATCGAGGGAGGCAACGCTAACAGAGACGTCGCATCCCCGTCGACCGGATTGGCTGGTCAAAATAAAATTTAAAAAAGGCGATCCCTGGGAGTCACAGCCGCGTGGTAGACGCCGAGGGAAAAGACTGAGGATGTACTTCTCACTGTCGTCACCCGCACCGACTCTATTTCTGCGTCTCTTTCGAAACTGCCACACGATTGTTGGGATGTACCATGGATACCGAGCGGAAGATATGTCAGCGTGAACCTGTCCGTCGGACGTTGATCGCTGACCAACATCGTCTCTTTTATTATAGCGCTGCATGGCATATATAACGTCCAGTGGTCGGGACTCGACCCAGATTGTCACCTGCCCCCCCCCCCCTCCACACTCGTCCTTTCCAAAACAAAGACGTTAGAAGGCCGTGACCTCTTGACCATCGCCATGTCCCAAAAGCTCACGTTCACGACCGCCCACGTGCACAGCACGACCGTGTCCAACGCGACCGACACCATCTACTTTGACATCCAGACGCCCGAATGGGAAACCCATCTGACGACCGTGCGGAGACTCGACGCGCGTACGGGCCTGTACGAGCTCGCGGCGACTGTCCGAAACGAAGGCGACAAGCCCACGGAGGTGAGCTTGTACGGCGGTCCGTTCGAGCCCGTGGATCAGTGGATCAAGAGGACGGACGGGAACATGGCCGGCGAGAGGTGAGTGGGCATGTCGGCGTCCGTGTCTGGCGCACTCATGAGCATCGTGCGTCGTCTACATAGCCGGTGGCAATTCGATGATGGCGAGGGCAATGTATTCGCATGGAGCGTGACCAACAACCAGTGGGAGGTAAGTGCGATGAATAACATCGTGATCGGGACATTGGATGAAACGCCAGGTAGCTTCATAATGGGGACGAAGGTGCAAGGATCAAACGTTCACTTGCAACATTCTACCCGCACAAACGGCACCTCTATGTGGGGTTGATATCGCAACACGCATACTTGGAATTGGATAATTCGATCATCGAGTCGGTAGACTCTATCATAGGTTTGTCCTCTTCAGGGTCTGTTCTCGCCAGGAAAAGCTAATATATTACTTGCAGTCTCGTTGTTGATCGTCGAGCGCAAGCGCAGAGCAGGGGTTCTCTAATGTCATTCGATCGGTGGGAGAAAACTCCGTCAGCTAGAGTATAATTAGTTAGCGAACCATATGAACGTATAATTGTCGTGTCAATACCTATTTTTGGCCTGGTCGCCAGCCTTCGTCCTGGGAATCTTCGACCAGGAAATCGTACCAGAACTTGGCAATTGGGGCGGTGCTGAGATGCCAAAGGGCATGTGCATCCAGAACCCGGCCCAAGGGCGGAAAATCAAAGAGTTCAAGTGCAGTTGCGGCCGTGGTCAAAAGAACAAAAATGCCTGCTTTGTAGATATGCCGTGGGTAGTATGTCTTGGATGCGTATGGGAATCGCCGGAAAAGAGGAACTGGGAGGGAATACAACAGCCACAAGATGTTGTGAAAGACACCGAGGACGACGTTAAAGGTCATGTTGTACGAATAGTCGAAGCGAGGAAGGACGCTCAGGTACGTGACGTGAGACAAATAGACAACGATGCACAATGCGGACCATCCGAAACGTAGGAGCGAGCGACTGTTTTTGTCAGCTTCGGATGGCTGAGGATAGCAGTTGGTCATGCGGATAACCGTATAGTAGAGCGCGTAGAGGATAGCGAGTGCAGCGGAGAAATAATCCAGCTTCTCGGTGAGCGGCAAATCTACTGCCTTGTCAGGAAGAAAAAAAGTACCAGACGCATGAACCTCACCTCTGGTATGGAAAACAGCCGACCATATCCAGGCATTGACGCTCACACATGCCCAGGTGAGATAGTATCCTCTGAATGGGTGACTTGCAGATATTTTCTGACGAATTTTGCGAGCACCTTGCAGATGGAACCACATGTTCCAGAGGGAGAACGCGACCGAGGCGGGCTCCTGCATGCCAAGGAAGCGCCAGAACGGCCACTTCCCGTAGTATTGCTGAATATTATGGCCAAGATTAATGGCCTTGTCAGTCAGCATGTGCATGCATTGATATTTGCAGTCATCTGTGCACGTCCAACGCGCCAAGCGGAGGTGGAGGGAGAGGGCCGCCAATGGGTGACAATGGTCACCATAGCACGTCGAGACACAGTTCTGAAATTCGGTAGACCTGTCTCCTGATGATCCATAAGCCGTAGTGAATAAAAGTGCCAGGATACACGTCGAGAACAAGAGTGCCTTCATGTCAGCAGTGACGGACGGAGACAAAACAACCCAACATTACATAAGCTACAGCTTGCCTCACTACTACCACTACCAAAATAACCTCCTTGAGGAAGTCTAGGAATTTACAGCGTTGCTCAGACGGGGTTTCTGTCAAAAAAACGCGCCCAGTTCAATATTGGAACGCATTGTTACTTGAACGACTCTCTCGCCGACCTGGGCTATCGCAGACATGGTACGAAGCTCACAATCCACGACTTTCTCAGCCTCCACCTACTTTGACGACCGTGGTCCCCAAGGAACTGCTCAACCCATCACTGAATACGTGAACGTAAGTCCATGTTGGTCGAGATCCCGTACCGAAACTTGAAATGAAAGGAAAAGCCACATTCCCGTCCAATAGTGTCCTACTTCTTTCCAAAAGGCGTCGGCGAATTTCATTACGGGGTACGCAAATCGGAATGCTCATGTGTGCTCGGCGATCGGTCATGAACGTCTTCTTATTTAGGAACGACATCCAATGAAACCGCATCGGCTAACGCTCACGAATGCGCTCGTCATGGGTTATGGTTTGGATAAGCAAATCCACCACATTTATAACCCGCGTCCTGCAACGCAGGAGGAACTCGAGATGTACCACGACCGCGACTACGTTGAATTTTTGTCGAGGTGAGCGTTCCGTCCTTTCTGTGGCGTACTCCCTACAGCAATCGTGTAGGGTGACTCCAGGAAATCAAAACGACATGCGACATCTGATCGATACATTCAACTGCGTCGAAGATTGTCCTATATTTTCTGACATGTACGATTTCTGTTGCATGTATGCTGGCGCATCGCTCGCTGGTGCACGAAAGCTTTGCTCCGGCGCTTGCGACACGGCGATCAATTGGTCTGGTGGTCTTCATCATGCGAAACGTGGGGAAGCAAGCGGTTTTTGCTATGTCAATGACATTGTGCTCGCGATTTTAGAACTTCTTAGGTAAGAAACGCATTTCAACTTTGTCGTGCGGCCCTCAATGACTCCTAGATATCATCCACGGGTACTTTACATCGACATCGATATTCACCACGGCGACGGCGTGGAGCTCGCATTCTATCATTCAAACCGAGTCATGACCGTGTCATTTCACAAATATACGGGCGAATTCTTTCCCGGAACGGGCAAGCTCGACGACAACGGGGCCAACATCGGCAAACACTTTTGCCTCAATGTTCCTCTGCAAGACGGGGTCGACGACGAGATGTATCTTACCGTATTCAAAACCGTGATCGAAGACACTGTCGCCGCTTTTCGCCCGACATCGATCGTCCTCCAATGCGGTGCAGACTCCCTCGGTTGTGACAGATTAGGCGCATTCAATCTCTCCATCGCAGCACACGGCGAATGCGTCAACTTTGTACGCAAATTCAACGTACCCCTTTTGGTTCTCGGCGGTGGCGGGTACACGATCAAAAATGTCAGCCGGTGTTGGACGTATGAGACGGCCGTGCTCGTCGGCGCTGAAATTCCAGACGAGCTCCCCGCGACGGTCTACGACCCGTTTTTCCGAGACTCACAATGGAAATTGCACCCGCCGCTGACCGGTCACGTCGAGAACCAGAATTCGCCTGCGTCCCTGCAGAAAATCACGGTCGGCATTCGGAACAAGTTGAGGTACTTGCAGGGCGCGCCGAGCGTGGCGATGCAGGAGATACCGCCCGACCTCGAGGGGCTTCTCGCGGACGAGGAGAAGACGCAGGAGGAAAAGGATGAGGAGCGGGGGACGGCGATGGCGGGGGAGAGACGAAGCGATCGGACGACGGCGCGGAATGAGTACTTTGACGGGGAGAACGACGTGGATGCGGAGCCGAGTTCGGCGGTGAGTACGAGGCGGGCGTCGATGCCGTCTCGTCGATCGAGAGTGGGGAGGCGGGGGCGAGGACGGGCGAGGAGTCGGGCAAACGCCGCTGCTGCTGCGGCTACTGCGCGAGACGAGGGTGATGAGGACGGCGATGAGAACGGGGCGGTGACGGCCAAGACGCCGAGGTCGAGAGCGAGGAAACCGCGTAAGCCGAGGGGGAGGGGAGCGGCAGCGGACAAGGAGAAAGAAAAGGAGAAGGAGAAAGACAAGG
>JBBPLG010000354.1:0-23792 GCA_038089695.1 Xanthoconium separans | reverse complement strand
TTGGTGAGACAGATTCATCAAACTGGGACTCGTGTATCGGCTCGACCTACTTACTTCATGCTCTTCTCCTGCAGGGGCTGTGCTTGCTATTGAACTGTCATACATGATCTGTATGTGCTATGCGTATCTTCTCTGGATACCTGTACCATAACCACGATACCGGGTCGCTATAAACGACTCTTATTTATGTAAAGCGAACGTTGAAAATACAGGTGTACGTCCGATCCCAATTACCATGTAATCAAGTTCTTCGATAGATTTGAGAAATTTGTTTTTTATGTGCGTGAGTTTCACTCTTTCACTCACGATATTGCACGATCCACATGCCATGGGCCCGGATAGTGCATTATGATGGTGCGACATGTCTAATGTGTCTCTACTTCCTGCCTTCCTCCACGAGTGGCCATTTCGCCGCGGCTGAAAACTTGGATCGCCCGTGTTTCCGGGAAACCGCCGTCAGCTGGTGAGTATCTACATATGTTCTTGACAGCATAATGGCGTCACCCTGATTTCAACATTTTTATTCATCTTTCTGATGTAATACTCAAGGAATAGACTGAGGGTGGTCTTTTATATGATGCCAGTAACAATCAGGCCCGAGTTGGTGAGTTCAGCATGATGCAAACGAAATGCTCTGTTAAATTCAATCAGTAGTAACCAAATATAACACTTGAACGAAAAGTGCCGCTATCACAGAGATACAGACTCATGGCAAAATGAATCCTATAGTTACTTTTGCCTCAAGGTGTAACCTTCATTCCCTCCTCTTGAAAGCCCTCCATGACGAGCACCAGACTGCGCTCAGAAAACCCACTGGCGGAAGTAGCCAGCTCAACATCCATCCCCACCCGTTGGGGTTGGAGTTCAGATGAAACGGAAGAGAGAAATCATAAGCGCCAACGCCACAACGACCTTGCCCATCCGCTTCCACAACCCACCTTCGATCAACAGCGGGACGTCCACCTCGGCCATACCTTGAGGACGCCCCATAGGATCACTCTCGATGCGGCAGGGTGAACGATCTAAATGAGGATTTTCCGCTGCCGTGCGCCGTTGGAAAATAATGCTGGAGGGCTTCTTGCGGTCGATGGGGTGGGTCCATCACTCTCGCTCGCCTGAGGTGGCCACGGGTGAAGACGTCCTCGCAGAACGCCTTGATGATGCGTTTGTGTGCGTGCATACCAGGCTCGACGATTTGTCTCACGATCAGGGCGCCAATGATGGGGATGTCATGCGAAGCAAGGAGCGCGGAGATGGCTGGTTTTCCGGTTACGATACAGCCGGTGAGACCTACGACTAGAGAAGAGAGCGTCAGGATGGAACAGAGGAAAACAAATATCGAGCATCCGAGCACGAACCAATGCCTTTTGAATTGGCGAAGTAAACGAATGTCAAGACCAGTTGGCAGAGCCCCACGTGTACTTATCGACGGTGAATAAAATCTATAATGTAGCTGACGTCGCAGATGATCGGCGTGCCATGGCAACTTTTTTTTTACAATCTCTATGGTGTGAATTGAGCGTTGCATATATTCGGATTCATCATCGATGGGAGATGGTTTGAAACGTTCCAAAAGGACTTGTCCATGTCTACGATAGATGGAGGAATCCATGGGGAGTATTTTGGAATGAAGGGACCTCTTGTGGGGATAAAGTGTGCTCGTCGTACTCCACGCTGGCTGTTGTCTCGCTTTGAGTCCACTGTGACTGTCTGGGTGAGAGTTCGAGCGATAC
Organism: Xanthoconium separans; assembly: GCA_038089695.1. Taxonomy (NCBI): domain Eukaryota; kingdom Fungi; phylum Basidiomycota; class Agaricomycetes; order Boletales; family Boletaceae; genus Xanthoconium; species Xanthoconium separans. Next base: position 22,059 of record JBBPLG010000354.1, on the reverse strand, counting down.
TGTGTCAGGTCCGGTTGGGAAGAGGGTATGGATGGAGCAAAATCCTCGTTCTTCCTCTCTACCCGGTCCAAAATGGAAACACGACGTTGCTCTTTTATGATGCGGAACTATTCCTCTGCGGGCTGGCTGGAGTATTACCAAGTGCTGTCATTATTTTGGATCGAGATTTTACTTCATCGTTCAGTTTTTGTTCAACTATGGAGCCGATGTTGAAACATTCGTCATCGCCTGGCCAGATCTGTATATTCAAAGTTGCGACCGTTTCTTTAGTGTAGCACATCGCTCCGTCTGACATTCCACTATTCCAATCCATTCGTGGTGAGAGCGGCTATGGAGCTAAACCTAGATGCTCATCGATGATGGATTATTGATGGATCGAGGTCTGCGACGAAAATTGTTTGTTGTTTTGGCACAGTCGTTCGATTATTGCTCTGTCACATGCCCGTCATGGGTAGCTAATATCGAAAGCTAATATCGAAATAAATGAATGAGCAATTCAACAAGAACACTCTCTACAAAGTATTATCATAGAGCAATATGAACCTATTTTCCAAAATTTTCTGTATCTCTTATTTTCAATGATGCCTTTTGTTCATGTACAGCACGCGTTTCGAGCTTGTCACACACGAGAGCAGCGCCATCACGTGACGTAGGATGGATCCTTCAAGCAAGATAGTCCGGTGTCCTAACATATTGCCGCACTCTCTTCCTCTCTCTTTCTCCAAAGTGAAGGCACGGAAGCCTCGTGCATTCTCTGTCTAACGACACCAGTAAAAACTCCTCAAAGAGTTTAACCAACGAGTTTACAAGCACACATCTGACACAGTGCTGCGGCCCTACCTATATATGGTAAGTGGTTGCCATTGTTGACACCATGGGATAGGCGCCAGCCGACCGCAGCAAACGCAGCAATCTTACTAAGCGCTCATACAGGATCAACCGGCGACATCAGCAGCCTTGCATTCAACTGGCAGTATACCTGGGCTCTTTGTGTCGCGAACATTTAAAGTGGAGACCCATGCTTGGCATGACATCCTCCTCCCTGGAAGAACTACCAACTCATGCAAGCTGACGCACTTGGAATTCTGCAAGACGAAGACCGAGAAGCTCCATGAATTTCTCGTCCTTTATTTCACCAATCCGGCCCGTTCAGATTCCCATGCCATAGCCGTCGTAGACCGTGCTGTCAAGGATCGCTCCCGGGTCTCCTCAATCGTCTCACCAAGTATCGCACTGCGTAACCCTGCGGAGGCGCTCGACAGGGTGCATGTCATCGGTCGAGAGGATAGTGTCGTGACTTACCTCTCTAAAACCTACGGGCGATACGATAGGCTTTGCATTCTCAGCTTTGCGGCAAACCCGTCACGCTCACCCTCTGCCGTCCAAATTTCGACCCTGCTGTTCGTTGTCACCAAACATCAGCCTCACTACAACCTCTACGAGTACAACTGTTATTGGTATGCAGACACAATTTTCGAAGCATGCAAGAGGCTCTTCTCTGGCCAGGAAATGTGTACTAATCATGGGGGCCGTGGTCGATGTCGGCTAAGGCTCCCGATGCATGCTACACACACACTCCTGGACGTATGCAATGAATACGATACTGAATGGCGACACGTCATGCAGCGGGTGCGGCCGCCTTTAAGCAGGGCAAATAATGACACATCTAGTAGGTGTTCTCTACTAAACCCGTTGCTTGGTAACACATACTCCTCCACAACAGGAGGGGAGGCAACTCGGAAGGCTAGCGAGAAACGAAAAGCTATCAAGGCAATGCAACGGGTAGGGATAACTTCGGCGAAGAATCTTCGCTTTGTAACATTCGTGCTCCCCCACTACAGGAAGTAGGACAAGTACCGTTGAAAGAACGAGGAATGGCCCACGATGCAGTGCATCAGGTGGGTACCCTTTTATCATAGATCTCGTTTCGCAGCCTACATCTTCTTGACGATAGAAATGGGAACGAAAACTCAAGGAAGAACGAAGAAACCACACGGCGGCGCAACAAGTAAGTCTCACTCCGTTTAACTACTTCTATACGGTAACGCACCTGCTACATTACACGACAGGAACTCGAGGAATTGCAAATCAGGTTGGAACAAGAACAAAGAGCCCTTGCCGCATTGCAGCGGGTGAGTATTGCTAGTTCGCTGTGTCGCTGACTAGCCCTTACGTACATGGCGAGATAGAAAGTAGAGGAACTGAAACAAAAGCTAGAAGAAGCTGGAGGGCGTTCGCAGGCGACCACAAGCAACTCGATGAACAACGCTACATCATCTCCGTCCCCGAGTTAGCCCAGGTCAACTGTTCTCCTCTCGACACTGCTGAATTATTGCATACTACCTTGTCTCATACTATCCGCTTTCCATAACTCTGCATCTACTGTCGTTTTATCTATTATTTGTAGTTTAACATGCGGCCAGGTGGCTTGGCCCGCATCCGAGTCGCAGGGGAAGCATGATTCGTTATTTTCTTCTCCTACAGCAATATTTCACATGAGGTAGTAGTACTTCAACTCAGGCTCACTTTGCCATACGGGCCTTGAATCAGCACTGTCAGCCCTCCAACTCCATGGGCTAGCGCGACAATTCGTTCTTCTCGTGTCCCTTACAGTCCCGGAGGGTCCCACTCACGATACCAAGTCCCTTTGTGGGTCAGCATCGGTACACTGCTGAGATCCACACATGGCATGATGTCCTCGTCCTTATCCTCTATGTCGCCATCCCGGCCGCCGCTCTTCCGCATTCGTCGTGGTAGATCATCCAATCGTGTCGCCCAGTGTCACTGCATCTGAAAACCCGACAGAGGTCCAGACCTCGGACAGCGTGCACGTTGTTGGGCACGGGCACAGCCTGGAAACCCACCTCTCCAATGCCATATGGCCAATACGACACGCTGTGCGTCCTCAGGTTTGCATCGCGTTCGGATTCCGCGCCGCATTCCGCGATCCAATTCGCGACGCTCTTGTTTGTTACCTCCATCCCAACTATGACCTACACGAACACAACTGCTATTGGTATACAGACACAATCTTTGAAACGCGCAAGACGCTCTTTGGGGGTGACGAGGAGTGCATGAACCACGGGGACCATGGTCGATGCCGACTCCACATCGCGATGCATCACGCTACACGCAGCTAGATTTTGGGGATATGCAACAAGCACAGAACTGAATTGGCGCACATCATGTAGCGGCGGTTGCAGAGGCTAGACGATCTTACACATGGTGCGTGTCTTGCAAGTAAGATGACTTGTCGAGTGGTCACGCTGACATGCTTTTTTTTGCACGATAGACGTGGCTGCGTGTCGGCACCGCACTTGCAACAAGTGGGATTATTTCCTGTGATGGTTTCACCTGGTAACGTTCATATCATAGAGTCTGCGAAGCAGCGCTCGAACAGGTGCACGAGGTGTTGCGCGCATCGCATGCCTCCATGCTTGCCAACATTGGACGCTTATCGCTCAACAGAATTTGAACAGGTGCTGGAGGAAGAACGTAAAGCCCACGCAACCGTGCAAAAGGTGAGTGCCTTGTGCGACGGCGTTCACTTGGAGGTGACATTGTTGCCTCGATCGGCAGGCATTGGAACCTAAACCAGCAGACGCAGAAAGGTGTTGTGCGCGGCTTTGATCGTCTAGATGACCCAGGCTTGAGTTACCGGTCATCCCACGATGTCTGTGACTACAGGCCACAAGTACTACAATAGTGGGGAAGTTGAGGCTCTGCGATGGCTCCTTGTCATACCTTTCTATGTTTCTATACTAGTGGCATGCTATTGTGGGCAATATACCCCCACAGTCACAAGTCAACCACTCTCCCTTCGACCCGATGTATTTGGCTATGACATCGAGCAGTCAACTTCAGCTTGTCAGGCAGGTACGCATAGTGTACATATTTCCTCCAACAAAGCATGCCATTGTACATTCTGTCGTTCGTATGGACATCATGACGGTCGATGGTGTAAAAAGAGACCACCGTTCGATTCAATCGTACACGGTAGCAGCAAGTCACCGAAGGATGTTTTCTTTCAAAAGACTCTACTCGAGTCACACAATGAGACGAACAGCATCCGGATATCAAAGCGAGGTCGACCTTAACCACCACCAACAATTAAAAAAGCGTCGCGCTGATAAGTAAAACATGTGATCCGGTAATGTAATAAACAACCTATCCAATCGCAATGAACCGATTCCACAGGAAATTGGTAAGATTTTGCGGTGATTTTAACCGATCAGGCTTTGCAGTCGCAGGCCAAGGCCTTGTTGATCCCGCATAACACCAAGTTGGTTGTACCGGGAGAGACGAACTGCAAGTTGTTCGGCGACGTCGGCCGATCAAGGTGTCCTTGTGGTCAATGGCCAAGGGTTTCTCGGCCAAGCATGATGACCTTCTCAATGTCCCTTATCCTTCCGAGGCGTTAGTAGTGAACACTGAGACGAATTGCAAGTTGATTCAACGAGATGTCTCGTTCTGGGCGACCGGGCGAGCACGGCCCCAGCGCTCTATGATCAAGGTCAACAACTTTGTCGATGCAATTGGTCCCTCCGCCGGGCTGAAACTTCTTGGTGAGAAACACTGCGCGTGAACTTGAACGCAGCTCTTCAACTGCCAGGTACATCGTGTGTTAGTTGTCCACAGTGAGAACAACAAACAAGTACCTTCTGAATCCATGATGACCGGTTGGCGAACTTCAAGGTGCACGGTCCACAGTGGCACAGATTTTACTGTGTGGAAGAGCGCCAGACCCTGAAAAGTCGGTAAGTATTACTCATGCCAAACGAGTGAGCTATGATGAACTTTTGACATAACGCAAGGCGTTTCATTTCCCAACCACTTCCTCGTCCTTTATTTCACCCACCCTACCCACCCAACGGCTCGTGCAGCAGTTGTGGTGGACCTCGCAGACAAAGACCTCCATGCTTCCGCGACATTTCCATCCCAAAACGCCGCAGATCTACTCGGCCAGGTACACGTCTTGGCCCAAGAGCACAGTTTGGCGACTTACCTCTCTAGAACCTGTAGTCAACATGACAAGCTCTGCACTTGGAGATACAAAGAGTTGAAAGCGCCTTCTCTCACCTTTATACCCCTTCTGCGTTGCAAATGTCAACTCTTCCGGTTGCTGTTACCAATCACCAACCCAACCACGCATTATGCGAACATTACCGCTATTGGTACGCTGACTCGGACACGACCCTCGACGCTGCAAAAAAAAAAAACTGTTTCCTGAAAGAACGCAAAAACAGTGGGATCCGTGATCGTTACCTTGGACCTCCCAACACTCTGTGGACACGCTGTGACGCTTTTCGCCTCGTTTGATAAAAATCTATGTGTGTTAGCTTGCATAAACTGGCACCTCTATTTCCTCGGAGTATGTCATGCCACGAGTATCAACGTTGCAAAGACCCGCGGTATGAAGGGTGGTGTGGTCCGAGTATGACTCGATGAAAAACTGTGGAGTAGAGCGGTGATGTTGAGGGGTAGAAACGTAAAGCCCATGGTATTGAAAGGTGGGCGCGATGTTGGCATGCGCCTCTACTGCGGTCGAAAGCGACTTCTTGAAGTTACGGAGTATGAACTATTGTACCAGTTTTCTGGTCGTCTGTGTCACGCGTCACAAGGGGTGACGAATCGAGCGAAATGGCATAGTATCCCTCGACCTTCCTTTTCACCCATTTTGGTGAAAGTACCTGATATCAATCCGTTGCGTCTCGGTGACCGAATATTATATAGTCCCATGTTGCCGCACTCTCTTTCACTCTCTTTCCGCAAAGTGAGAAGCCTCTTGAAGTGTCTGTCTGTCCAACGACATCCCTCGGTGCGGCCCTACTAGTATCCATATATGGTAAGTGGTTATCTATGATTGAGCGCTCGCTGGAACAACCTCGCTAAGCACTCATACAAGCCGAATTCAACGACATCACATTCAACTGGTAGCATACCTGGGCTCTTTGTGTCACGGACATTTAGGGTGGAGACCCATGCTTGGCATGACATTATCCTCCCTGGAAGAAGTTCTAACTCATGCAAACTAACGCACTTGGAATTCTGCAAGACGAAGACCGAGAAGCTCCATGAATTTCTCGTCCTTTACTTCACCAATCATGCACATTCAGATTCTCCTCCTGCCATAGCAGTCGTAGACCGTGCTGTAAAGGATCGATCCCGGGGCTCTTTGATCGTCTCACCAAGTGTCGCACTGCATAACCCTGCGGAGGTGCTCGACAGGGTGCACGTCATAGGCCGAGGGGATAGTATCGTGACTTACCTCTCTCAAACCTATGGCCGATACGATCGGCTTTGCACTCTCAGCTTTGTGTCAAACCCGTCATGCTCACCCTCTGCCGTCCAAATTTCGACCCTTCTGTCTGTTGTCACCAAACATCAGCCCAACTACAATCTTTACGAGTACAATTGTTATTGGTATGCGAACACGATTTTCGAAGCCTGCAAGAGACTATTCTCTGGTCAGGAGATGTGCACTAATCATTGGGGCCGTGGTCGATGTCGGCTAAGGCTCCCGATGCGTGCTACACACACTCTCCTGGACATATATAATGAATACGATACCGAATGGCGACACGTCATGCAGCGGGTGCGGCGGCCGTCAAGTGGGGCAACTAATGACATACCTAGTATGTATTCTCTACCAAGCATATTGCTTGGTAACACATAGTACAACAGGAGGGGAGACGACTCGGAAGGCTAGCGAGAAACGAAAAACTATCAAGGGAATGCAGCAGGTATGAATAATTTTGGCGTAAGAATCGTTGCTTTGTAACATTCGTGCTCTTTCAACAGGAAGTAGGACAAGCGCCGTCGAAAGAACAAGGAACGGGCAATGATACAGTACATGAGGTGGGTATTTTGTATCATACATAGATCTCGTTTCGCAGCCTACGTATTCTTGATAGAAAAGGGAAATCAAGGAAGCACGCAGAAATCGCAAGGCGGCACAAAAAGTAAGTGTCATTCTGTTTAACTATTCCTACACCGTAATGCACCCGCTACATTACACGATAGGAACCCGAGGAATCGCAAAGGAGGTTGGAACAAGAACTTGCAGCAGCGCAGCAAGTGGGTATCGTGTCCGATAGTTCGCTGTGTCGCTGGCTAACACTTACGCACCATTGCGAGACAGAAAGTAGAGGAATTGAAACGAAAGCTGGAAGAAGCGGGAGGGCGTTGGCAGGCGACTACAAGCAACTCAATGGATAATGCTGCATCTGCGTCCCCGAGTTAGCCCAGGTTAACTGTTTTCTCGCTTGACACTGGTCAATGATCGCATACCACTTTGTCTCACGCTATCTATTTTCCATAGCTCTACACCTGCTATCGTTTTATCTATTGTTGTAACATGTGCATAGCCTGGTATGGCTTGGCCCGCATCGCCCGGGATTACAGCACGATTCGTTATCTCTGCACAGCAAATTCATCCACTTGACTTCACAGCAGCATAGCACTATTCAACATTAGGCAGTCGAATCAGGCTCACCTTGCCATCCTTCAGCCATCGTCAACTCCCCATGGGCCAACAAGATCGTTCGCTCGTCTCAAATCACCCACGGTCACAGTCCCGATGGGTCCCACTCACGATACCAGGGCTCTTTGTTTTACAGGATTACAGGGCCGAGACCCATACATGGCATGACGTCCTCATCATGGGGGAAAATGGTAGTGCATGCAAGTTGACACGCATGGACTATTGCAAGACAAAGGGCGAAAAGCTTCATGAATTTCTCGTCCTCTATTTCGCACATCCCACCCGTCCAGGTTCCCCTGCAGTGGCTGTCGTGGATCGCGCGGTCAAGGATCGCTCCCAGTTCTCCTCGATCGTTTCCCCCAGCGTTGCCTCTCAAAACCCGACGGAGGCTACGGACAGGGTGCACGTTGTCGGGCAAGAGCACAGCCTGGACACACACCTCTCTAAAGCCTATGGCCAATACGATACGCTTTGCATCCTCAAGTTTGCATCGAAAGCGCCAGGCTCGGACTCTGCGCCTCCTTCCGCTATCCAACTCTCGACGCTCTTGTTTGTTACCTCCACACACCAATCCAACTACAACCTGTATGAATACAACTGCTATTGGTATGCAAACACGATCTTTGAAGCGTGCAAGTCGCTCTTTGGGGGCAAGGAGGACTGCATAAACCATGGGGACCGTGGTCGATGCCGGCTAAACGTCACGATGCGTGCTACACCCAGCCTCTCGGATATATGTGAAGAGTACAACACCCAATGGACGCACGTCATGCAGCGGCGGTTGCAGAGGCTAGACGATCTCACACATGGTGCGTGTCTTGTTAAGGTGACTTGTCGAGTGGTCACGCTGACATACTTTTTTTTGCATGATAGGCATGGCTGCAGAAGCGAGCCAGAAACAAAATGTCGGTAACGCAGTGAAACAGGTAAGGACTATTTTGATAGGACGATTCTCACCTGGTAACGCTCGTATTGTTCACAACAGGAATCGGGACAAGGGTCGACCTGCGATGCAGTGCCACAGGAACTAGTACAACAAGAACAGAGAACCCGTGAAGCAGTGCTTGAACAAGTGAGTGGGATGAGTCTCGAGTGCATGTCTCCACACTTGCCATTGGATGCTTATCGCATAACAGAAATTGGGAAAAATGGAACAAACGCTGGAGGAAGAACGCAAAGCTCGTGCAGCCGAGCAAAAGGTGCGACAGGAGTTGGAACGCAAACTGGCAGAAGCAGAGAGGCGTTGTGAGCAGCTTCGATCGTCTACTCGGCCCAGATTTGGGTCGCCTGGGTCTCCATCCAAACACTATTTGCCGAAAAAATCACGGGTCCGCCGCTAGTACTAGTAGGGATGTCAAGCTTTTCCTTCGTTACCGTACTCTGTGATGGTTGTTTCGTAGCTTCCTATATTTCGTGTCGTTTCTATCGTATGGTAATATCCTTGTACCGGCCTACGAGTCCTTTGTGGGCAGAGTCGAATGCCACGTCTTACATATCTCGAAATGCGTCCCGCCCACTGTGACTAAGTCAGTTCTAAATCGACTTTCGTTAGTAAGACTATGCTCTGCTCTGTAAACGAATTGGTTTTTTTGCCTACCTTCGCCTCGATCAACTCGGAACCGTCTGTAAAAGCGTGACGAAACACTTTCACATTCCTTGTCTAGCCCGTGAAGTTCCAGCGTTCGTATGTACTACCTGGGGGTCCAGGTTCCGCCCAAAGGGTCTGTCCATAACTTATACCCTCTGAAGTCGACTTCTTCCTTCCGGCGGATGTATTTGGCCATTATGGCATCGTGTTACAGTACATACGCATACATGCGTCGTCTGTAAGTATATTCTGAACTCTGATCACTCGTGTGGACATGACGTCCGACGATATGATCGGACTGATGACACTGATCGGTTTCCCCTACACCAGAGCAAATAATCAACCTGGCAAACCGAATGGTGTACAAGTAAGAGACCCCCCGTTCGATCGTGGTGGTACTACTCGAGTCGCACAAGTCAAACACGTCCGATTATAAAGTGTCGCGATGCTTTATAAAAACAAGTGATCCAGTAATGTAACAAACAACCCATCCGATCGATCACAGAGGAAAGAGGTGAAACAAATGATCAGACATGGGGCATGCATACCAAAGCAAAGAGGCATGACGTGTGAGTATTCCGAAAAAAAAGACGAAAGAAAAAGCGAGCAGCGGAGCGTGAATGATTGAGAGGGAATACAAGTTCCATGCAAAAAATGAAACGTAGAGAGGTGAGGAGAACGAGCGTGGACGTGGACAAGAACAACAAAAAAAAAAAGAAAAAGAAAGAAAAGGATATATATATATCATTCAACAAGAACACGAGAAAAGAAAAGCATAATATAGCATCAAATAGGAGCAGATCAGATGAGACGACGCGGAGAAATAGATGGGATTAGTATTGTGCCGTCGGCGGTGGAGGCGGTGACATATGCCCACGCACAGGCACAGGCGATGCAATCGCCGCCCGTAGGTCATACCCCAACCCTGCATCAAACGGTGAGAACGGTCGCATGTCCAGGCGCGTGTTGGACACGGGCGACGCTCTCTGAGGCGCCGAAGGCGTGAGATTATCGAGCGCGCTGACCAAGCCCCCACCCAGGTTGTCATAGTACCGTCCGCGCAGGTCGGCTTCGCGCGTCTCCCGGATATACTCTACAGGCGGGCGTGGCATCAAGGGGGGTGGTGTCTCGTTCTGGGGCGTAGCAGTCGCATATGGGTGGCGGGAGGGGGGTTCGTGTTCCGCGTAGCCATTGAGTGTTAAAGGTTGCTCAGCTTCATACTTGGCTTGCAGTCGTGCTTTCTCCTCAGCCGCTGTCAAGGGGTGGAAGCCGTTGACTGCCGGAGGCACAGGCGGGGCCCGGGTGCTGCTGTTGACACGTGGAGGGGAGGGCTGTGAACGCATCGGCTGCACGTGTTCTTCATACTGCTGTTGCTGTTGCTGTTGCAGGAGCTGTGCAACTCTATCCTGTTCCTCGAGCCTCCTTCGCAGAATTTCTTTCTCCGACAGGCCACTCTCTTCAGGGGGTGGAGCTGCTGGACCGACATATGCAGGTGCATCTGGCTGATCTCGTCCCTGTGCCTGTCCCTGGGCAGCAAGCGCCGCAGCGTCCTGAGCTTCGTACTGCCTCCTCAGCCTCTCCTTCTCGTTTAGGTAGTTGGGCCGACTGCCACTACCCGACGACTCGAACGGCGGGGGCATGTCTGACCCGCTTGCGTTTCCCGGGAACAGATCATCATAGGCTACGGGTGTCGCCCCCGCGGCAGAGGAGCCAGCACCCGGGGATCCGTACTGCAAGTTTTGGTTCCGGTCCACAGCGAGCTTGGCTTCGTGGTAGCGCTTGAGCGCCTCTTTCTCTTGTTCGGCCGAAGGATAATGGGGTACGCGTGAAGGTGGCGGCGAGGGTGTCGTAACGAGGTTGTTCGGCGAGCCCGTGCGGTTGTTGGCATTGGTCGACATGGAAGAGACTGCGTGTTGATACAAGGCGGCTCCAACTGAGATGGCGGGACCCGGTACGACGGTGGACGAGGATTGTTTGTCGCGGAGGTTCGAAGAGTTCGCCTCCGAGCTACTCCGGCTATGACTGGATTGAGAGGAGACACCAAACGCCTGCGTGCGTTTCACAGTCGCCTGAGCTTGTTCATACAATCGGACTTTCTCTAGTTCTGCGGTTGGCCAAGGAGATGATTTCTTGGGCGTGACGGTAGTGGTAGTAGCAGAGGTCGAAACCTAATGGACCGTCAGTTGCTCGCTCGAGCGTTGGAAACCAGCAACCTCACATCGTTAGTCGTTGTTGCGCTCGGCATCGCAACAGCACCCTGTACCTCTTGCACTCTCTTCATAGCGTTCTCGTACAACACCGTCTTCTCGTTTTCAGCCGTAGGCCACGGCTTCTGCGTGACGCGCTCGCGCGTCGTTGGCATCGCTTGGGGGGTGATTCCCTCCTCAGCGTCCTTCTCGCTGATGTTCGTGATCGTTAATCGGTTCTGGGCATTTGCGCTCGGTTGTCTCCGTCTCATTCGTGGCTCGGCAACGCCCAGACCTCCCTCGGCCAGAACGGTGTTTTCTTGAATACCTCCCAGTCCACCTCGAGAATTTGGTCGTCGTGCAGAACCGTACCCGGGATGGTCAACGGTTGCCACTATTCTCGTCCCGGCACGATTTCCGAGAACTCCATGTTCATCGGCGTCAGGTTGTGTATTCGCAGTGCCATTGAGTCCCGATGATGCAATATACTGGATAGAGTGGGTAGGTTGTAAACGGGGGCTGCCTAGGTCGTTCACGGGGTTGGAAGATTCGGCGGTCTGAGGTCGAACGACAGTGGAAGTAATGGGCAGAGTCGCTGCCGGACTCGCCCCACATAGACTGGGCGCATGGCCGATGCGTCTGTTGTCAATGTTAAATGGAGTCTCATCACACAAGATTAAGAACGTACCTAATAGCTTCTTCCGATACGTTTCTACAAGATCAAGGGAACGGTTCAGATTACTTCTGTCCTCTGATGTTGGCACCAAGTCTACTCACCGAGGCCAGTTTGATACGATGACAGGCAACTCCATCGTCACGCTCTGCATCTGCCCAATCCACGCCCTCACAACAATGACATAGTTGATATCGATATGTCTCGCTGCGTTCAACGTCGTCGTGGTGTGCGTATTAGGGATTAAACACCCCAATTCGGCCTTGTGCTGAGTGCCGTTGTACAACGTGACACTGAGTGGGACTTTTTGTTCTCCAATGTTGGCCGTCTTGGTTTGGGGTCCACTCCGTTTTGCAGATGCTTGAGGACCAGCACGAAAGATGGTGGTTTCTCTCAATGTGAACTCGAATCCACGGAGGACGACGGGGTGGATGGCGTCGGATTTGAGGATTGCCATGACGGAGACCCGGTCACCAGGTCCGTAGCACGTCCGGTCGCGCTCCACGGCGAGATGCACGCCGTCTTGAAAGACAGAACGTGATTCGTGTTGGGAGTAGACGGGCCAAGTGGAATGTAACTCATGTTTGTCGATTATGATTGTCGTTGCTTGTGATAGGACGGCAGTTTTGCGACGGCGAAAAAAACTCCTGTCGGAGGTTAGAGAAGACGGGGCAAATTTGTGGACAAGGCTCACTTCTTGCCGAGCGTGCAGACGGTTGCGACGAGCTCGTATCGAATACCGGCTGCAAGGAGCCTTCAACGGGATGGAAAGAGTCAGACTATGAAAGACGCACCACCCTTGTCCAAAGCGATGCTGGGTGGTATGGATTCAGGAATGCGAATCAAGAAAGGGAGGTCTTGCTGCCAGCATCACCACCCACGTCAGCATCAGCGGTGATGCACAGAAAACATTGATCACGCACCGACTGTAGCACCGAGTAATCCTCGCCCGATTGCCAGAGCGTGACGGGACTGGGGCCAACATGGTCGTAGTACGCATTCGTTTGACCTCCGCCGGGGAGCGTCTCGATCTTTTTGAGTTCGACGCGTACCCACTTGGCTTTGGCGCCTGCAGGCCCCACGCGGACTTCAACAGCCTACCACGCGTTGTGGGAAAAGGGTTTAGTGGGCCAAAATAAAATGGTGACCACGGGATGGGATGATTGAGGAGCCAAGGGAGAAATGAAGCGAGTCAGAGAGACGTTCACAGGGCTGAGGAAGAGGGACCACATACCCCTTTGACGGCAGCCTGTGGTCTGTCCCTTGCACCAGGTGGAATTCCAGGATAGCCTTTTTTCACAGTGCATTGAGGACGAGCGATTCACGAGCGTCAAAGTTGTGTAGAAACAAGTGAGAACAGCGCTACTCACCGACGACAAAGTCGACGTTGGGAGGTGGTTGTAAGGCACTTTGATTCAAGCCACGTAAGTCAAGCAGCATGGTCGATTCAAAAGAGGGTCGTACATCCGCACATTGGCCATTTTTCCTGGTTCTTCCTAAGAAGTTGAGAAGCTTGTGAACTTGAACCAGCCAGTCGATTGAAGCCGTGAAAAAAAAGTCGAAAAAACAGGCGGACGATGTCCTTCTTGAATACGTATTAGAAACGGTTGGTGAACGTCGTTGGCCGCGCGCTGAACCTCAAGCGTTCATCGCCGCGTACGGGGAGCGTGATGGGAGACAAGTGAACAGTACGAGATCGCCAAAGGTCGTACTTAAATGTCCTCTCGCACAGCCCTGAGGGCCTCATCATAGCATTAAGAAAAGTCAACAAAAGTCTAATCAGAACTTGTATTCTTTGCCCTTCTTCGATCCTCGCTCCTTGTCCTTGTCCATCTTTTGCTTCTTCTTCGCCATCTCCTTGGCCACCATGTCCGAAAAGTCCTCCTTGGACCCAGGCACACCAGCTGACCCCCGCGCGTGATGCTCGTACTTTCGGCGGAGTTCTTCTTCCGAGAGTCCCTCCAACTCCGATGCGTCCAATGAGACTTCCACGCCGTTCGCTTTTCGCTGCACGATCACACAGCCGTCAGTCAAGACGATCAACGAGCCAAACACAAGCGCACCTTTGTCCCTCTCTCCTCTCCCAGGACGGGTATAGAAGCACCAGAAACAGCGGCAACATCGTATCCTCGCTCGCTTCCCATGAGTCCGCGCACCGACGTTTGCTTTTCCGGGACAACCTGGTACAACGACCGTGGTCCCGTGTCCTCCTCTCTCTCCCTCGACGGCGCCGTCTTCCGTAGTTCCAGGAAATCGGGCGTCTCGAGTCCCCCTGCGACAGTCGATACGACGGAAGTGAGTCCTGAAGGGGTTTCCAGACCAGAAGGGGTTTGCAAGCCATCCACAGGCGCAGCAGCCTCCGGCGCTTCTTCCGCTTCTGACTCTTCTTCCTCTTCTTCCTCCTCCTCCTCTTCTATCAAGTCATTTCAGTGAACTCTGTCATTGTATCATCTAGAATAAGCGCTCACCTTCTTCTGGTTCGAGCTCGCCCCATACGTTCTTGTCGATCGGTTCGCCAATCTGAAATCAAATTACGTGAATCAACCACAGATAGTTTCAAGCAGTCCATAAACGTACATTAACATCGCTGACTTTGGGCAACACACCAAAGACGTCACCATACAGCGGTCGGTTGTACTCATCTAGGGGAGGTTTACCCCAACCACCTGGATGGAACCCCCATTGTGCACCCTCTGGTATGGGCGCATTCAGACCCGGTATGCGAAGTGTCGGATAGCTCGGTGGAGGCCCGAATCGTTGCATGCTGATGAGCCACGGGGGTGGTGCGAGTGGCGGGATGGACAAGGCTTCTACGAGCTCAGGTGACAAATCGCCAGGTCGCTTCTCCTTTAACGATGTCTCAAACTCTTTCCCCTCGTAATACCTGTGTAGAGAGCAACCCCAGTCGATATTTTACTGTGAATGGAACGGAGAACACACTCACATTTCCCCAAAGCCCGTCACTATAGGTTTTGTTGCAAACTTGAAGAACGCATCATGCAACTTCTGGTAGTCGATATCCACCTTTCCCATCTTGGGCTGCACCCGCTCCCTCGTTTTTGCTTTGAGCGACATGTTTGCCTCCTTCTCCTTGATCGCATCCCTCATCGTGGCAATGCCAGTGTCGGCAATGTATGCGGGCAGTTGGAACGGTGGCTTTTCGATACCTCGCTTTCCCTGTAGATAATCCCTCTTCGCGCTCCAATGTGCAGGAATGGGCACCGTATTTCTGTAGCACTTGAGGTGGAGGAGTAATCTTGGATCTGCGGCAGAGGGATCGGTCCATTCGACTGCTTCAGGTTTTGGAACAAGTTGTTTGAGTTCGGCGATGGTAAGTCGAGAGAGCTTGCGTTGCTTCTTTTTCGAAAGCGGCTTTTTGGGAGCGTCCGAGTTGTCCGAACCCGCGTCCGAGACCATGTCGTCATCCGAGTAAATCACTTCGCCTTTCGTGGGCTCTGAATCCTTGGCCTGGGGGGAAAGAAAAAAAAAGTCAGCCTGGTCATGCCGCAGCATTCGGCGTGGGGGGGAGAAGACACACCTCCGCGTACTCGGTCACAGCCTGGAACTTGGCAAAAATGTCGGAAAAGGCCTCAAAGGCCGTGTCTTTGACGTCCAGCTGCTCGACCACGTACTCGACATGATCACCCACACCGCCGTGCTCTCTCGTCTCCCCATGGCCATTCGGTCGCTGGTGGTCGTTCCGAGTGTCGCCGTTCAGCGTGTGCAACGTGTACGAACGGGCGAAAGAACGAGACTCACCGAGGTCGGGGTTTGGTCCGAGGCGGCGGCAGCCTTCTTCTGCTTGGCCTTGGCGCGGCGTAGCTGGTTTTTGGATTTAATGGCCTTTGTGGTTGTATCAGAGGTTGCAGGTATACCGTTCACTGCTGCGGGCATCGTTGTCACCATTTTCTTGCTTGTCGCTGTCGTGATGTGTCTCGAGAACGTGTGTGACGATGGCGAGCGGCTTCCTGACGTCGAGGTAGGCGATGACCAAGTTAACCGCCAAAACTAATGAATTTGAGTGGTAATTACGTAATAATACAAGTCTGAATCACGTGGTTGATAGTAATTTCCCACGGTGCTGACACAGAGAGTCACGGAAAACTTCAAGTCCGCTCTTCTTCCACGACGTTACTGGAACAAGGAAATGGCGAAGAAGAAGAACAAGCAGGTCCGTGCGCACTTCGTAGTGCCAGAGACCAGTTCAGGCTGACCGAGGACTACTAGATCATCCGCCCATGGTGCTGGTATTGCGAACGAGAGTTCGAGGACGAGAAAGGTACGTGGTCGACCTAGAAAGCACAAGCGCGTTGTTCTGACTCTACTGTAAAGTCCTCATGCAGCACCAAAAGGCCAAACATTTCAAGTGCAACATGTGTCCCCGTCGCTTGAACACCGCAGGAGGTCTTGCAGTCCACATTCAACAAGTACACAAACTCGAACCAGACAAGTAAGCGTGTCGTATCCGATTCGTCGTCGATCTTATGCCAATCATTATCTTATAGCCTTCCGCGAATAGAGAATGCTCTTCCTGGTCGTGATGGCTACGAAGTCGAAATCTTTGGCATGGAGGGTATCCCCGCGCCCGACGTGGCAGACTATAAACGCCGCAAAGAGATAGAACTTGGTCTCGCAGCGGGTTCAATTTCTCAACCACAGGCCAAACGTCCCAAGGTCGACAACAAACCTCTATCAGAGGAGGAGCTCCGTGCACAGCTCGAGGCCCACAAGGCTCTCATGGGCGCTAGTTCCGGTGACGCTGCTTCGGCCGCCGCTCCGAGTACATCAGAGGGCGGAGCGGTATATGGTGCACCACCACAAGCATACGCGGTCCCTCCAATGCCTGTTACGCCAGTCCCTCCCACAGGAATCTCACCACCCCCTGCGATGATCCCAGGTGCGCAACCCGCTCCATTCGTTCCTCCTGTCGGCGCATTCCCAGGTGCGCCGCCTCCTTTCCCTCCTCCATTCCCCGGTGCACCTGGCATGCCCGGTTTCCAACCTGGGTAAGTCCACGCCTCGTTTGCAAGGTTTGTCTGGGTCTCGTGTAATTCATGCTGACAATTTACTCCTCCTTGGCCCATTTGCGTAATATGATGACACACCAGACCTCCACCGCCTGGCTTTGCGATGCCCCCTCCAGGTGTGATGCCGCCCCCAGCTGGCATTCTTCAAGGTATGCCCCCCTTCCAACCAGGCATGTCTCGTCCACCACTTGCACCACCGCCGGCGTTTGTCCCGGCTGCTGCACCCTTCTCCGCCTCAGGCGTAAACGGTGCGGGCTCGCCAACCGCTCCTCCCGTGGGGAGTGGCACACCCACACCGGTGCCACATGCAAAACCCGCACCGCCTATCCAAAGTCAGCCACCGCCACTGGTACTCCCCAATGCAGCCTTGGAACAAAAGTATACGCCGTTCAAGAAGAAGACCGAGCTCAAATACGCAGACCCTAATTTCTCTCCCGTACGTTCTCGTGCCGTCTTTTTATGTCGAAGGATACTCATCCATCTTCAGGAGGAGAAACGTGCCCATACGGCCAGGTATTACTTTGCCAAAGAATCGACCAACATGACATCATCACCCTCAGCAACTGCGGGCCTCGCGCCGGAGGAGATGAGAGGCAAGAAGCGTGCAAGAGCCGAGGATTTCCTGTAGACTGTTCTTCCGTGTCGGTCTCGGTCTTCTTTGCGGACAGTGCAGGTAGCGATGAAGTGGATGGTTTTTTTCAGGTTTCGGTCAGGTCAGAAGGCATCTGGGAAAAGGGTGGAGAGAGAAAGAGAGAGAGGCACTGTTCTATTGGAAGACGCACGCGATGGAGACTTATTGATCCAGTCCGTCCCATCCATCTCTTTTTTTACTATCCTCTATTTTCCCGAGCTTTCCGCACTCATCTGATCCTTTTTTTTTGTGCCCCATTTTTTTTTGCCTCTCGATCATCCACCCCAGACCAATGGCCGTGATGCTGAATGAGAAAAAAGACATGTACACGCATGTGGTATGAAGCTCGACTTTTTCTATCGTCTCTCTCGTTTCCCTCCCTCTCCATCATTGACCATCGTGCAAGCGGCGGGCGTTTACCATCCATGTGTGTGTGTGACACGGTCGGTTTAGTCTCTTATCTCTCTTCCTTTTTGTTTCGTTCGTTTTTCTTTTTTCTTTTTTTTTTTTTCATAGATGTGGTGCTTTTGCTTTCTCTCTCTAATCGTCCTTGTTCTTTGTAACATGAATATACCATTTCTATGGTGTGTAGAGTGAATGCGTATGCAAGATCCATCAGCGATTATATACACCATGTACGAGAACGACCAGGTACTGGTATTGATACATCACGCCAGCTCGGGCGGTGCCCACAAGACACATCGCCCGCTCGCATTGCCCGTCGCATACCTCTCGGCCACGCTCGGATGTGAACACGTGACAGCTTGGACGGCCGTGATCCTGTCGGACGAAGACACCGATCAGAACCCACTGGCAAGGAAAAATGCGTGCGTGACATGAGACGACGTACCGCGTCGGATCCGACAGTTTGGCGACGCGTTCGCCCTGTAGATAGCGGCGTACGTACGTACGTGTGCGTCAGTCAGTCACTCGGCGTTGATGCATCACCTCTTCAAGACGACGTTACCTTGCAAGTGTACACGTCGAGCGCGTGATCCATGTTCCCGATCTAGCGCGTATACATCCGGTCCGTCAGCGTCGCCCCGAATCGGTATAAGCTAGGAAAGCAGTACCGTGAAATGGGGGTAGACGTCCGGATTGGGCGTCCATGCAGCCCGTAGCGGCGTCACCCATCTTCCCTGTATGCAGTCAATACGATTGGATCACCCATCGACAACACGGCGCATAGTACACCCGCATGCGTACGTACAGTCTGACAATTATGTTTTATCCGGCTAAACGGTGTCAATGCCGGAAAGACTGGCGACGCGTCGTATTTCCCCGCGTCGAGTTCCCAAACTGTCCGTCGACGTCGTCAGCAAAATCTGCCAATCAGTCACGCCAGGGGCGCAAAGGAATCAGAGAAACGGCCACGCACGTCGCAGGGTATCGTCGTAACTCGTGCTCAAGATACTTCGCCCACGCGGATCCCAGTACGCCGCCGTGACAGACTTGCCGTGCGCGTGCTCGCCGCGCAACGCGGCGCTCCCTCTTTTCGTCTCGACGAATTTCTGGATCTGGTCAAAGTCGAACTCGAGCGGGCCAGTGGAAGGTTTTGAAGAGGACGCTGTCGACAGGACGTCAAGTTTGCGGGTGTCCCATATCCTGCGCTCGTTCATCAACAAAGGCAAAAAGAAAAATGGACGCGGATTCGCTTACTTCAAGGAACGACTATTGGAAGCTGTCAAGATAAGATGGGGGCTCGTCGGATTTATACTGACGCTCCCTATTTTTTGATCCGACAGCCCGAACCAGCGGGAGTGGCTAGGACCCTCCCGGAGATCTAAATGTGTTACACCTCCGGCAGCGTCAGATATCCACATCTCATGTCCGGAGGGTGTCAGCTCAAGTGAAGTAATCAGGACGTCCGAAGACGAGTATATTTGTTGAGATACGCCTGAAACGAAAGAAAGTTCTCGAATGGTGCAGTCATAAGACGTCGTGTATAACTAGTAGTTGACGATAAGTGGGTGATGACGGGCTGAGATGAAGTTCACTCACCCTATGTGAGTCTATTGGGTCTATCCGGATAGATGAAAGTGACGATTTGGAGGTGGCCGGCCAATGCTGTTGGAGACGCCAGTATTTTCCTCCAGATTCCTGGTCGGCAGGCGCGATATCATCATCTTCGTCGGCAACTTCTTCAACGGGAGCCCGTGCATCCCAAATGCCAAGTTGCCCATGCTTGTCTATGGAAATGTCATGAGAGTGACCGACCGAAGCCAATTCACTTACCTCCAAAAAAGATCAAATCCTTGGTGGGCTCCGGATGATATGCCGCGCTGTAAACCCTGTCTTGCGTTACTTTGGCTCTTGAAACGACCTTCATCTTCCCAAGACGCTTCCTAAGCTCCTCCGCCTCCCTATGGTCGCCTTTGTCGTTCGCATACACCCATGCGTCCACATTCCCTACACCCCTTGGGATCGACTTGTGGGTGACTGCCTGAAACGTAGCCCGTAGCCCGCCCATCTCCTCGTCGTCCAGTTCCTCAGCCGCGGTGAGCGCAGACAGATCCAGATCCTGCGCCCGAGGCCGCTTCGCCACGCGCGCCTCCTCCTCTGCCAAAACCCGCTCCTCTTCCTCCCTCTTCCGCCTGGCTGCAGCCTCGGCGAGCCGTTTTCGCCTCTGCGCAGCCGTCTCGTTCGGATCCACCTCCTCTTTTCGCAGGCGTGCGCTCTGTCGACGCGGCGCTTCCTCGATACGTGCACGTTTCGCCCTCTTGGCGGGTGCGACGGGCTTGGCTTTGGGTTTTGGAGCGGGTTTGGGCTTGGCTGGCACGCCGAGGGTTGCGACGGCATCTTTGAGTTCGAGTTGTTCGAGAAGCGCACGGTTGCGGGCAATGTTTGCCTCGCGTTCTTGTTCGCTGTACCGGGTTGTATTAGATACGCTAGCGTACGTTGTCGGGGACGAGCACTCACTAGGCTGATATTTCCGACATTTTGATGATGGTCGGGAAATGAAAACGCGTCGCGTTATGTCACGGTCACTCGCGGTGTCCCTTTCGCGTAATCTAATGGCATGTATTGCTACTTACAAGGAAAACCTGAACAACGGACTGTCATCCCCCATATCTCGGTACTCTTCTTTGTGTTCTTCCGTGATTCTGTGTTCATTGCACCACCTCTCCTTCTCCTTGTTCAGTGTATTGTAATGCCACATCATAAACAAAGATAATAGCATCCTAAGCAATGCCATCAGCGAACTCGTTCGTTAATTAAAGAGTATGGCAAGAGGACGCACGAACAGCTCAATAACCCTATGCTTACTCCAAGACCAACATGAAACCGCGGGGGGTCGAAAAAGATAAAAGGTGAGTATATTCTGTCAAGTCATCCTCTGATCATGATATATGCCGGAAAACAATTTCACTCACGGTCCTGTGTTGGCAAGGCTAAGAACCATTGCAATCGCGACATTGCGTTTTGCGTCCCCACCAGCGTTTGAACTCGCCCATGCAAGACAAATAGGCCCGGGCGTAAAGTTACCGATAGCAGCAAGTACAATGCCAACCATGGCAGCGCCGGGTTTCGTTTGTGTGTACAGGACAAGGTACCCCACCACAGCGAGGAATGCACTGGTAGCAATAAACGGTCCACGAAGCTTATACCTGTCGGAATAAATACCGCAGAGCACGGTGGTGACACAAGCTGCAGCAAATGGAGAAATTGAGAGGAGCTGGGCATGAGAGGCAGAGAAACCAAGCTCGTTGATGATGGTGGGTATAAATAGCGAAACGACATATGCGGGGACAATGAATCTAGTACGTGAAAATATCAGAAAGACCTCGAGCGCATACTGTCCTCTGACACGCACCCGACTAATATACAAAATTGAAGGTATGTTTTGTAATCCTTCAGTGCTTGAATGACGAACCGGGCATTGAAATGTGTTGCAAGACCCTGTGAGTCAGTCTTTAGCAGTTCCGTGATGTAGTGTCTTTCAGCTGGCGTCAGAAATGACGCTGTATCCGGGTACTAAACAAACATCACTAATGATGTAAGACTGAGAGTATGAATGAATACACGAACATCATGGATAAAGAAATGGGCGACGAGTGCCGCAAGCACTGTAGCTGTGAAAATTCGGGTTTGAACGATACCAAGACCCTCAAGACAGAACTGGTACCTCGATTGAGAGCGCTGCGTCTGGAGTTGTTCATAAATGACTCACAATCCATTGCCAACCGTGAAGGCCACCGATCCTATCGAGGGAAAGCATGTCTGGACAATGAAAACCTACAAAAAGCCACCTACCCATCCAGTTTCTCAATGGCATACCTTTTTGTGCGTAAGCGTTATGTTGTACTAAACCAAGAAATCTCACGCTAGAAATCCACCGACTGCACCTCCCAGAGTTGTAGCAGACGAAAATATCGCAAGACGCTTCGCCCGCTCGGTGCGGGGATACCACAAACAAATGTAGTATGTTACGCCAGGAACCAAACCAGCTTCTGCAATTCCAAGGAAGGCT
>JBBPLG010000353.1:0-25346 GCA_038089695.1 Xanthoconium separans | reverse complement strand
TGCACACTTCCGAAGGTGGGTTTTGTTCCCAAACAAGGGGATAGCCCGACTTTTGGCTTCTTGGATCCCTCCTTGGTGATCCGTGGATGTCACCTCATCCCAGCATTTGCCGATGGTCGCATGGATCAACTATTACAGAGGGGCCTGTCAGTAGCCAGACTTCACAGTGAAACTGATGATTGGGCGGGGTATTATGTGAACATGTGAGCTTTTTTTCATCATATTTTACTAGGCATCAATGGTATCAATGGTTGCAGATTTGCCGACCGAGACATATTTGCGCGGTTTGCAGGGATTGGCATTGGTCATGAGGCAGTGATCATGGATCGCCATCCCTATGGGCTAGGTGTTGACAGCGTACTTGCAGACAATGACGAAGATAACGACAGCGAAGAA
The DNA here is from genome assembly GCA_038089695.1 of Xanthoconium separans. Taxonomy (NCBI): domain Eukaryota; kingdom Fungi; phylum Basidiomycota; class Agaricomycetes; order Boletales; family Boletaceae; genus Xanthoconium; species Xanthoconium separans. The sequence goes on along the minus strand of JBBPLG010000353.1, from coordinate 24,950 downwards.
CCTGGTACAAAGAGAGCACATCCAGCAGATAATGGGGGGGATGACAACATGGATGATGACGACGACAATGACAATGACAATGACAATGACAATGACAATGACAATGACAATGACAATGACAATGACAATGACAATGATGATGATATTGAAGAGGACAGTGATGACAGTTGGTCTGATGACAATGACCCTTATTCATGTTTCTAGCATGATCTAACTTGACATGAAGCAAGTGTAAGTAAGATATTCTCAACGTGTCACGCGGAGTTGGGATAAGCTAGTATTATTAGTGTATGACCTTGCCAAGGAATGCAAATGCCGTTGCTCACAACTACCAGCATTCTGTCTATGGACTCCACCATGGCAAGCTCTAGCCAACTCATCCATGTTGTGCTGGCAGTGTCACTGTTAATTAGCCTGTCATTGTTTGGTATTGCATTAGCATTGGCCTGTAAGACTATTGCCAGCCCTTGACCAGGTCCACAATACTTTGCTGTGTGCTTCGCTTTTGGCACATTTCACAGGTATTTATCAGGCTAGGGGGTTGGTCCTGATGACCACAAACGTCTCCAGTACCGGCCTTACCACAGCCCAGATCCCTTGGCGAAGCGGGCACACCTACATACCACGTCCCCCTCACCCCCGAGCTACTAGACGCGATGACGCGAAGTTGACTGGGCACGGTGCGTCGCCAATCTCGTTACCTTTCTCTCGGTTCATTCCTTCTTGTTTCATTTTCACAAACAGAGACCTTGGAGCGTCCATACTGCATTGCGCATCGCTTCAAGCCATCGATCATGCCACCGCGTGTGCAGCATGGATGCGCAACCCCCAAACACAAACTTTGTTTTCATCCTATTCTCGATCGAATTCTGGTGCCCTCAGCACAGCATGCACGATATGCCCCTTGCCGCCGATCGGATAGCCTCTTCCGGTGCCAGTTCCTACCTCAAACCTGTGGCTCTAGACCCTGTCTGTGATCTGGATGGGCCGGCTGCTATGTTCGCTCTATGGAATCGTTGCCAGCCTCGTGGCGTGTCCGTCGTCTACCCAACCAACGCGTTGGTTGTTGGCTGTACCATGATCGATTCAAAGTAAGTTCCCGACCCCCCGGTATGATAGAACTTTTGATTTACTGATTGACAAAGTTCAGGGCTGTGACAAAATGTCTCGACTCTCGAGGCCGATGTTCCACACACTCTGACTTCCAGTGGCCTGCCGACCCGAGGGCCCGTTTGCCGACGAAATCATGCCAATACGTGAACTAGGTGGCGTTTCATGCACCCCACAAAGTTTCTGCTCGTCGCTCTACGCGCTCGTCCTCGGTGCACAAATCCGGACGTGTCTCAATCTGACATATCTTATGGTCGATTCCGAATCCCGTGCGACGATGGCTTCCAGTTTGGTCACAGTATGAGTGTTAACGCTGGAGCAGGGGAAGAGGTGGGCACGAGGAGGACGCGATGAAGTGGCGATTGGCGAGCCTGCGGGGCTGGGACACAGCGTTCGGGGACGCCCTTTCCAGAGTCAGGTCACCCAAGATGGCCTGATTCTACAGCTCCGATTTCGTTGCCAAGAAGGAGCAATCAAGATCCAAGATGCGACAAGCTTACAAGTTTGCCCACCAGAGTCACAAATTGTTTAGGGACTGTTATCGCCGATGTCAGTAGTAGGTTCTCGAGGAATCGAATTACATCGTTGGTTATCTGGATCATGTTGCTGTACATCGAAGATATCATCATGGTCAACGTGGGTGATCTCAAGTTGATATTTGATCAGTACTCCTACTCGTACACGTACACGTACACCGACGATTCTTTTTTGGTAGATTCAGATGCAAAACGGAACGAGAGGCTGATACACCGATCCACACCCCCCAAGGGGATCGAATCGAGAATCAGTTCGCGAGATCCATACCCGTCTGAACGTACACCCTCGCTTCGTACCCTCTCAGCGCCAACGTCTTGCGCTCGTCAGTCTCCATGCTCGATCCAGATCCTTCAGCCTCGGGATAGTTGCACAATACGAGCGCACACCCGCTGCGGCCGTCGCCGAAGGGTAACCCCAACCCGCCTTCGTCCAGCGGCACCTCGACCACCTCCGCCGTGAAGTTCAAGACGACCCACGCCCGCGCACCTCGCATCGTCCGCACGTACGCCATCACCCTCTCGTCCGGTTCTATGCGCATCTCGAAATCGCCGTACGTCTGCATTGTGGAAACATGTCAAAACGCAAGCAAGAACGCGAGCGGTGGGTGGGAAAAAAAAACAAAACAAACCGCACCAAGACATTGTGCACCTTGCGTACCGCAATCGCGCGTTTCCAGAACGCGAGGACGCTGTCGTCCCCGGGGGTTTGGGATTCAGATGTGAGGCTGGGGTGGATGGGCTTGCTTTGATCGGCAGCGTTCCATCCTGCGCGCGCATCGTCCTCGTAGGCACGCATCCACGGTGTGCCGGTCGTAAACCCGGCATTGGGGGTGGCGTCCCACTGAGAGGGAAGGTTTAATGGTTAGATGTAGAGATGGTGCAAACATAAATGAGATGGCGATAGAGGGACATGTCACACAAGACCAGGAAGGTGACGGCGAACAAGATGAAATGAGGTCATGAACGATACAAGAAAAAAGGAGTAGGATGTGGGGAGAGAATATGAAAACGTGCCAAGATAAACCCGTGTGCACTGTGGGGAAACTAGTCGAACGAGCGCGGCAATGCCTCGTATTATCGTGGTCGCACGGGGTATAGCATCCCACAGAGAGTTTCGTGGGACGTGAAAGACGACGACGAAAATACTTGCCTGCAAGGGAATCCGGGCGTGGTCCCGGGCTTTCTGCTGAAACCCATCCAACACGTCTTCCATGTCGACCTCTTCCTTCCCTTGTTCTTTCTGCCTTTGTTCCGTGACCCTACATTCAACGTGGGAGACGGGGAAACGAAGGAGACGACGGGGAGGAGGGATACAGTGCAGAGGGTCGGAGCGAAGGAGGAGGAAGCGGAAGAAAAAGGCATGTTGCCACTCACAATTGCCAGTGATTCTGCGACGCCACACCGTCGTACTCTTCAATGCCCCACGTCCTCGGAAAGTTCTTCATCCCAAGTTCCTGTCCCTGATACACATACAATGTCCCCGTCTGTGTCACCTCGAGGACAGCAAGCATCTTGGCCGATAATGCCCGCCACGCCGAGGAATCATTCCCGAAACGAGAGACGGACCGGGCATGGTCGTGGTTTTCAATTAAGACCCTGGAGTAAGCAAGTGAGTTGGTGGGGACGTGGAACAGGGACGAAATACACGATGGTTACGGTGAGGTAACCACACACCCACGCCCACATGACCGTACACGACGTAGGCCGCAAGTCATGGCAAGAACTGGGTCATGATGATGACGCTCCTTCCATCGTCCTGGCCATTTCGAACGCAAAAAATTGAGTCACGGGCCCCCCATCAAGTTGCATCGACGAGCGCAGCCAACTCATTCACTGGGTTCGCCTCGCAGATAGCTTGCTCGTTAACATCCATCGTACGTTAGTGCGAATAGGAATGGCAAACAAGTAACCCATGGTGAATGGTGAACACAGAAAGCAAGACACCGGGCGCACGGATGCATTAGCCTGTGCTGCCTCGCAGACGCCTCGCTCGTCGAAGCTCTTGCCGAAAGAACTCCCAACACCCGAACGCTCCATGCGGAACGGTGACCCAAGGGACCCTCTCATGTGCCATCGATCAAGGTTACACAGAAGGTGGAACCACCACCCTTGCGCCTCTCACCACCACTGCAATCCCAAATCCGAGAGGAACAGGAGAGCTGGGCCAGGAAAGCAGAGAAAAGCGACAAAGAGAGAATTTACTACTCACGCGTTCCAAAATCCCTCGTCTCGTTTATAGGTTTGCCACCGTCCCACAACCGCCTTGAGGTCCGACAATCGCCATGCCTTTTTCACGAGGGGCGACTCTGGTGGTGAATCCAAATCCATCAGCTCGAAGGTAAAGACCATGTTAAGTTCCTTGTTTCGTGGGAGGACATACGCCGCGAGCGCAGAGGCATCGTGTGTAAAGGGTGTCTCGCCTACCGTGATCAAGTCGTGCTCTGCAGGGATCGCATTGCAATAGGTGGAGCGAACAACGGCGTGGCATACAAGATCAAGCACAGCACGCACAGCCTCGTCGATTAATCAGGTGATTAGATTAAGACAAAGATACACGTACGTGACAAGACCTCACTATGCATTTGCTGAATATACTCGTGCACGCGTGGACTTGAAAAGTCGTGTACTTAGCATATCAGATTCTCCTCGGAAAGAGAGGCGAAAACCACGCAGTGACACGCCATTCGGGCACGATGTGGCGTAGATTCACTTACCCATTGGCGAAATACATGCTCGCTGGTTGGTAATACTGGGTATGGTCTACAACCGGTGCGTCTGGTAAACCGGGCGTCTTGGAGATGATATTGATCACGTCCATCTAGATACGGGGGGGGACAGATCGGCTGTCAGCTGCAACTCTCACCATCAACGAGAAGGAAATACTTGCCCGAAATCCATCACATCCCCTATCAATCCAGAATCGCATCACGTCCCAAACGGCATTACGAACGACAGGATTGCCCCAATTCAGATCAGGTTGTTTCGGAACATAGAGGTGGAGATAGTATTCTTCTGTTCCGGGGTCAAATTCCCATGCAGAGCCTGCACAGAAACCCAAGGAGATTCAAAGAAAATTTGAAGCAGAAGAATTGTCAGCATTATTCACCCAGCGAAGTTCAACCACATAAAACGCACCCTGAAAGACAGATTTCCAATTGTTGGGCGGGAGACGTTGGCCGTCGACGCATCTCGGCGGACGCCAAATGTACCAATCGCGCTTGGGATCGTCCTTGGACGACTTGGATTGTTGGAACCATTCGTGCTGTACAGATCCCAACTGTCAGCTCACTCTCCAGTTCCCAGGAGTGTCAACCTTAGATGCACCTCATCGGACGTGTGGTTGACGACGAGGTCCATTCTGTGCGAAAAAAAGAGGGAACATCAGACAAAAGAATGAATATCAATTTGCAGTTGGATCTCGATGTGATATGGACCGAAGATAATCACGTACATGAGCTTCATGCCGCGTTCGTGGATGCCTTGGAGTAACTTGTCCCAATCGGCCAGGGTACCATACCTTGGATCGATGTCACGATAGTCCGAGCTGTGTGTGGGATATGGATAAGATTCGAAGTGTAACACCCCAAACACGAATGGAGAGAAAGGGACTGTCACATCAACGGAACGAAGGACAGAGTAGATGGATCACACACATGTCGTATCCCATATCCGCCTGTGGCGAACGATAAATGGGGGAGAGCCAAACCACGTCCACGCCAAGATCTTTGAGATAATCCAACTTGGCGTGGATGCCGTTGAGATCGCCTATGCCATCGCCGTTAGAGTCGAAAAAGGAGGCTGGGTATATCTGGTAAACGATTGCGGATTTCCACCACGCACGGGGGAAAGGTGGCTCTGAGGGGCTCTGGGTAGACGCCATTTGGATTTTTGGTGGTTCCGATTAGGTAGCGGGGAAGATGGGCTGCGGGAAGGTACGTGGGAGAAAGTGCTCACGGGCCTTGAGGCTGGTAAATATACTCTTTCAGAATGCGATGATCATACTGATAGACGCCTGTATCTCCAAGGGCCGGCGGTGCCGGATAAAAATGTGGCGCAAGATCAGGGAAAAGAATGACAGCCGGACGACCCACCGGATCCGGACGCCGAAATATTGAGAAAGGCCTTCATATTACGATGTGATGTGACACGCACGGAAGCGTCGTAGTTCCAAAAGCTGGGACTCTGGGAACAGGATGCCCAGCTGCCAGGGCGGGAAGTAAGATTTGGCCGAATTAGGATCACTCAACGTGGTCGCCCAGTGGAGCAAACTCAACCTTTTTCAAAGTGGGGTGTGCTGCTGACCAACGCCGATGCCTCGAGATTCGTTTCCGCTCGTGATCGATCAAACGCATTGACGGTCTAGTTCAGTCTAGCTCCAAGTTGGAAGGGGGAAAAAGAATGCAAAGTTACACAATCGAAGCGATCTTCAGGGTAGCAAGTCAAAAAAGAGTAAGCAACACGTTGAGTTACATACCTCTCGTCGAGTAGCTGTGCAGCGATGAATGAAGGATGGACTTCGCAAACTGGGGCAGTTCCTGCAGTGGCAGTACTGCCTGCAAGCCTTGATCCATGCTGCAAGACATTAACAATGCGTGGTCCTTGATCCCCGGTATCGAATCCGCTTAAATATCGTCTGCCAGGTCTTCCTCGTCGTCGAACCCCCCGCAATCGAAACAAATCAAGAGATGGCTCACTCCCTGGAAATCCCCTCCATCACCGTCAGCCCCTGCGAGCCTACTCGCCCTCAGCGTCGTTCTTCCCTTCCACCTATACGAACAGATTGTCCCCGTCCCATCCCGAACTCGTACTGGGCCACTCCCCAACTCCTCGCCTGCGAATACCCCTGGTCTCCATTCGAGTCTTCCACCCAAAAACTCGACAAGCTCCTCTCTGCAGGCGTTCGCACCTTTATTGACCTCACCGAATCTGGTGAACTCTCCCCATACTCTCCCCACCTCCCCGACCTCGCCCACGCACACGACATTCCCGTCTCGGAGATCGAGTACCACCAGTTCCCGATTCAGGACAGGTCTCTTCCAGAGTCGACAGACTTCATGTTTGCGATCTTGGATGTTCTAAGGGACAATGAGCGCAGAGGTCGCGTGACTGCGGTGCATTGCCGCGGCGGGATCGGACGGACAGGCATGGTCATTGGATGCTGGCTCGTTGAGTCGGCGAATGCAAAGAACGGTGATGAAGCACTGCGCATCATCGCCGCCCTCTGGAAGACGGTCGAGAAATGCAAACGGTACCCGCACAGTCCAGAGACGGGCCCTCAGTTCGAGTTTGTGAAGAACTTTGAGCCGCCACGGCTGGTGCTTGCATAATCGCGCGGGTGCCTCGCGCAAACGGCGCCTTCTGTCTGTGGTGGTGAGTAATATGCCACCCGTCGATGAACCCACCATTGACTCATGATGGATTTATCCACAGGTTATGCTTGGTGCCTTGTGCAGATAGCGTCACTCCGCTTTCGGGTCTTTCATCTGTTCTGGTGGGTTTCCGCTAAACTTTGTCACAAAACGAATTAATGACTTACATGCGTTCATCCACAGCTGTTAACATCCGTCCTGTCGCTGCGCCAATCAACCTGCACACAGCTGGTGTCCCTTTAGATACGCCATGAATGCACCACAATGTATACACGCATTCTCATTCGCGGGACTCTGGACTTCATTTGCATCATATGCAACGCATACCACTTTGGGAACTCGGGGGACTTGATATATATCTCTATTATTGCGATAGTTTAGGGACATTTCCTGCAAGGCCATCAGGCTTCGCCATCCTTGGATACCTTTATTTCGTGTCTTGATACCCGCGCTTTGTGACATACCTTACATACCTTTCAATTTCATCTGGGTGGCAAGGGGTTGCCTTTCATATACCATACTTGTTAGTTACTTGGTTTCGCTTCCCAAGATCGAGAAAATACCCAAGTGAAAGGGAGTTTTGCAGTCTGATTTGAGGTTTCGCGAGTCCTTGCGAGGACAAACCCGTTTCCGGATGTAGCTGGCGATAGCAATGCCAGCCCGGAGTTTCCGAAATTTATCTACCACAGCCCTATGATATGTATGATATAGTCTCGAATAGTTTCAGATGTCCCCAAGGATTATATGATAAAATCTACCCCAAATCAGGTTCCACTTGCAACGTGATCATTCTCAACCTACAAACTTTGGCCGAGATTCAATCGCGTTCATCGCGGTACCCTTTCCATAACCCGTCTGAGATCCCCATACCTCACTGCATTATGCATTGCATCGAGCAGGGGGGAAGGAAAACGAAAAACGTGGCTGAGCTATCGGTCACCGTGGTGTGTCCAATTATCAGGGAATCAAAAGTACAATCATCAGCAGTGCCTCCCAAAAAACCACGCATCGCATCAAAGGATCTCTCAAGATAACTGACGGAACATGCGCTTGATCCGAAGACTCGGACGACCAATGAATGTGAGTGAAAATCGACATGCACAGCACTGTGCGCAATAACCTATAGATGATCGACGAGCGACCCGTAGAAGCACATTCGGACAACGAAGGACAGAGATATGAAGTGTTTGATGAACGGTAGCGTACCCACTCGTGAGAATTTGACGATAGAATCCTACCAACGACAACGGGAACATATGGATGATGCTGATTGAAACCACCACCCTACACAAGTACATGCGGTGAACGAAGAAATAGACAGGCTGAATATGGGACCATGAGTGGCCGACTGGTAGTTGAGGACAAGAAAGCTCACTAATCATTAATTATCGTTGTCGATCCATACGGGACCGCTTTCGTGGAGGCTCTGCGTGGTCTCCTTCAAAGATCCCAGCCGTCCCGGATCCTCGTTTAGATGGTTGATATGGGTCCCATTCCATGTCGTCTGGTGCGTCATCTGGTGACTGGCTATTATAGGCGATGAGGCTGCGATCAGACACGATCGATGCCGTCCCTTCGAAGTCTTTCCTTGTCAGCAACTGTCCTTGGAGAATCTTGCCCATGTGCGTGTCTGCAAACGGTCGCCCTCTGGTCCGAATGGCAAGCAGCGCCCTAACAGAAGGCAGTGGCGAACCAGAGAACATGATTTCCATCTCTTCGAAACTACCAGGTATGCTGAATAGATTCCGCGGGATGGCACCGTCGCTAGATTCCTTCGTTGGTACGCCAAGGAAACGACATAACCGGAGGTAAGACTCATAGTCTCTGAGGTAGAGCTGCCCAGCGAACACGTTCAACTGGTCCATCAGAGTCCATGGCGGTGTCCAATCAGAAGGCAAAGATGGGATGGAAAAAAGTTTGAGATCGTCGGACGGTTTCATACGCTTGGAGGTGCGGGGTGCGTAAACGTGGAGGTGGACGTACTCGCTCGCCCTGATGTCTGGCATCAGGCAGTCTGCTTCAAATGGACTCAACACCACCAATATTTCGCGGTCGATTTTGCTAGAAAGGATCCACTGGACGTGTCGGAGATATTGATCCATAGTACCTTGAGTGGACTCGGGCTTGATTGTTCTGCAGAAGTCTGCTGTCGCCATGATACGTGAGCTCCAAACATCCGCATCGCGAGTAGCTGAAGAACTTTTCTCCAACATTGAGAAGACAGGAAGAAAGGCACCACCAGAATGGGGTACTAGGGGGAGGATCCCAGTCTTGACGAAGGAAACAACGTCCGGATGAAGGAAATGTTCCGCAGGCTCTGCCATGGGTGGGAGCTCCACCTCTCGCTCCCGCTCCCGCTGGCGACAGACCTCTCGTTCTTGCACTTCATCCATTCGTGCTTTAGGAAGTGATACAACACCGAGAGCTTTGCAGCGTGGGAGGATATCTGGATCTAGCTCCAATAGACTGCTTGACGTGTTGTTAGTTTTGCAGGGTGCATATAGATCTTCCAGTGATTTTAGATCCGGTTGGACCCACGCATTGGCCAGCTCCTGTCGCGTGAGCCTCCCACTGGCGAATTGGGTCCAAGCTTCATATCTTGATTTATGACTTGTGCCTTGTTGAGCCCAGTAGGGTGCTCGCCGCTGTATGTCGGACCAGGTCTCGTGTATTGCCCAACATAAGATATCAGCGGTAGTGATTCGAACGTTTGGATCGGCCTTGGCGGTTACCACACGGATGCTTCGATCGACCTCAAGTGGGGCGAAAAACATAACGGAATGACCACGACCCAGCTTCCTCATCCGCATGCAACCTCAAATCGAGACAGTAAGATTCAACGATGGTATGACTGTGACAAGACATACCTTGAACTAGGGCGTCTTTAGTCAACATAGGACCCAGCGTAACAGCTGCCCGAGACCCGATAGGTAGCTTGATATCGGTTCCCCTTGTGTGTGCATGATCCAGATAAACGACACAACGTTCCAGTTGTTGAGCAAGTGGTGACGAGAGAAGAGGTATAATCACCCCATTTCTTGCGAGTACCATCAATTCATCATCTTTGAAATAGACAACGCCTGCTGCATTGTGGGAAATCTGGAGCCACTCTGCGGCCACTTGGTCATTGCAAAGATCGAGTATCTGGGATCCGACATCCAGCAAAACCCGAATTTCGGGCTGTTGAGCAGCTAACATCCGGAGGAAAGCATGAGTGGACCATCGTGTACCGCTATCGGAGTCATGAATGACCACATATGCATCGTTTTCTGGCCGGAGAAGATCTGCGAGCACCCTGGCACAGGCCCCCTTCTGGTGGTTGAGGTCGAGCTGGACAATAGACGTGGGTAACAGCCATCGCCCGTCGTTTGTCCCCGAAAATCCTGATGATTAAAATAAGATTCGTCAAAATAACCGCCATGATCTAGTTGTTTACGTACCCGTTATAGGCTTCTCCCTCTTCTCTGCCAGATCCCAGCTAGACCCAGAGAGTTTCCAGGGAAATTCCTTCGCCTCCTTCGGAAAAACCACTCGCGAAAGGTAAAAGTCAATAGCTGCTTGATTTCTAGTGAAAAGGGGGAATACGACGTTGTCCCACTGCTCGGACGACCTGAGGTTGATGTTGTTGAGCTTCCGAAGTGAGTTTGGTGCCGAATCACAAATTTTGATCCAGAGTGCATATTCTGTGGTGGGATTGTCCTGGTCTAGCAAAGTTTCAAAGCATTCTCTCAATTGGTCCTCGCTGAGACCACCGTAGTAATAAGACAAACATGTGAGGATGATGGTGAGATCTGGGTGGCCGAATTGGGTGTTTGGTGCTGGAAGATCTTTGGCGCGATACGGAACGGCAAGCATCGTCGTGGTCGACCACTGCGAGACTACTAGACCATAGTCAACGCGCCATCTTCGCTCTCCAAGAGAAAACACGAGGATGTTGGAGGCCAGGAGACCGCGAAGTATCAGCAACCCATTCCAGAGATGACTCTGGTCGGATCCCTTTGCATACTCTTCCACCTTCTTTACTGTAGCTGGAACCTGAAGGACGTTCTCATGAAATATGAAACTCCGAAGAGCATCGCGTAATGTTGCGGAAAGATGTTGAAAATTGAAATTAGGAAGCTCTCCAGCCATCACGTCTTCCACAATCAATGACCTCAGACGTGTACCAATGTCCGAGGTTTGTAGGATGTGAACACGCGGAAATGATCCAGGTGGGCCAAGTTCGCAGTCAACGGAATTTGGGGCGTATCGTGAGAGGGAAGATATGTGCTTTTTCACCAACCCGAGGACCTGTTGAGTAATCGTCCATCGATCGGGGTATCCGTCAATGTGCTGCCCGGGACCAATTGTGTAAACCATTTGGAACCGCGCATGCAAGATCTCGTCACTCTCATCCAAGATATCTCGAGCATGAACATGCAGCCACTTCTGAAGGTATATCCACTTGGATGCGCTATCCGAAACACGCTGTGGATCCCCACTGTGCACATCTTGTGGACCAGCCCGATTGGTCTCAACGTCACTTTCGCGATTTGGCGACTTCATCCACGGCCGGAAAATTTGATTTACGTTGCCATATCCCTGTAGATGAATGGTCAGCGAAATGCATGGTCACTAATATATTATTCTGGCGCACCGATTCAAGGTATGTGGTTGTCGTAATGTGTATCAAACTCGACTTCTGAGGCTTCATTAACGAGTCGATCGTAAGTTTGCTCTCATGCATTTGCTCCTCCACCCCCTTAAGCTTCAGTGACATAACGTGCTCAGGCTGGACGAGTAGAATTCCGCGCTCGGCTATGCACTGAGACATGAGATTTTGAAGATCATCGATTGTAATGGACCTCCTTATGCTGTTGTCTCCAGCTGTTCGAGAGAATGGTAGGTAGTAAATTGGCCTATTAGTTAATCCACCGAGGCGTGCGACCAACACTTCGAGCATCTGGATGGTCAACGCTTTTGGGACAATGACGCGGACAAGCTGTTTTCCATCCGCAAGGGCTGCAGCAGCAATTGGGATTATCACGGATGATTTTCCTTCGCCCATGTTGACCTGCATCACGGTGTTTTCTCCAGATTTTGGGAACATGATCTCCATCGCGGTTTCTACCTGAGTGCGCCGAATCAGAAAGTTTCCTTGTATCTAATAGCAGCAGCGTAAACAGTTACGAGCATGATGAGCACGAAATGGCAAAAACGCACCTGGATTAAAAGCCAGTCCGGGTACTCTTCTGGACTCCACCCATCACATCCTTCATTCTCTAACTCCTTCGAAAACTCGTCTTCAAGACCATCCAGGGCAAATCGAAGCAATCTGCGGGCACGCTGGAGGTCCAAAAGCAGTAGCGCCAGCCGTGTCAGGCATTTCTTCCAGCATAAAGGAATGGGGGTCGGCGAGGTGGATGCGAGATAACGCAGGAGGACATCTGTAGTAATTGGCGGCCAGTGACCAAAGTTGACGAGTCCCTGCTCGTGTGGATCCCTCGCTGGACCTAGACTCTCCTTCAGGATTTCCAGTGATTGCAGGTAATGGCTTCTACACTGCGTGTAGTACTTCTTGAGTTCCCCGATAGCATTTTCTCCAGCGACTTTGTGAGTCAGTCGCAACTCTGTGTGAATATGGTGTGCATTGGCACCGAGATAAGCGACATATTCCTGTTGGAACGAGCTTGATGGATCTGCCCGAACAACAGAGAGTAGTTGATCCAATTTAGGTGTTTTATCTGATGATGTTTGCTGAGGGGTGTCACGGCGATGCAGAATACTACGGCCGGGGAGTTCTGGTGCTGGTCGGTTACAGATCAAGGAATTCAAGATCACCTCCGTGGATGAACCGGCATTGCGGATATGTCCTAAAGCCCAAACGTTGTGTGGAAGGGCTGACAGTCTTGATTCGAGAGAGCGGCATGCGGTTGAGAAGATTATATCGTGTTCTTCCATAGGACACGGTCCAGCGTGCATCTCTTGCGCACTGTGCCTGTGAGTCTGATATGTCCAATCCCAGCAATATCTACTTCGAATCTCCTTGTAAGCGGCATTGACCTGAGGATAGGGAGTTGAAATCCAACGTTCCGGGTCGGGTTCATCGAAAGCCATGAGTTTTGCGACTGATCGACATCCCCCTGACCGTAGCAGACGGAGTGCTGCATCAGTACCCGTTGTGCTAGTCAGTGGGTCAGGTTGACTGCAGCTAGTCATGGCGTGCAGATAAGCAAGAAATCGGGTGCTCTTCAAATTCCCATTCCCTATCAGGCATCCCAGTTCAGTATCCACATTGTAGATATGATATGATTGTGTTTGTTTATTGCTGTCATCTTTGATCCAAACCTGATGGTCATCATGCACCATAGGGAAACCATCTGGTACAAGGACACATTTGTGGATAAGTGCCTCTGGGGCAAGAGACCCAGCAAAGAAAGCTTTCTGGCGAAGAACAAGGAGGTTTTCCAGACCAAAAAGAGTGCCAATGCATTGATCTTCATCATAAACCATATTCTTGAAATCACTGGACTCAAGTTCTCCACTTTCATTGACAAAAAAGGTCACCCCATATCTTGGCAGAAAGATGCATAGCTGAAGTGCTGTTGCTGACTTGGATTGGACAGGTATTGTGGTGACCAAGATATCCCTGGACTGGCTTTCCACCTCAGAGTGTTTCTCTTCTGAATGCCATTCCACATATTTCTTGGTTGGACCAGGATCATTGAGACACTGAAAACAGTTGTAACCCATTTCCCAAGTGTGGCTTTGAATATTGATCAGGTTCTCATAACCTTTGTATATGCAATATTTGTTGACTGTGCAATCAATCCTCCAGTGCTCAGAGGATTCTTTCCAGAGCTCTTTGAGTGTGCATATTTCAATGACTGATGTTGACAAATTCAACCAATGGAAGTGATCTTTGATGAGTGCTGGTGGAAGGTCATCACAGAGCTCTTTCCTAGGAATCAACTGGAGTGTCTCATTGGATTGACTGCCTTTTGTTTGAATGACTAAATCGTCATCTTGCAGGGAGAAGTGTACCTATTGCAATGAACAACAGTCACAATTGTCACACAACTGAAGCTATGACAATTACCTTGCATTCAAGGGTTGTGAAATCCATTCCAGGAAGGTTGGATGATATGATAAAGAAACCTTGCTACAAATAGAGTCAGAAAAATGGATCAGAAAATCACAGAATATACATACATGATGAAAGATGGCCTGATATTTTCTGGATCTAGAGACCTTGCACAACAATTCATGCAATGATTGACCATCCACCACTGGTATCCCATTAAGCAGGTTAATATGCACAGTTTTTGAGGGTTGGTTCAGTGTCATTCCAGTTTTGCACATAAGCCAACAAGAATCAGAATATTGTACCTGCTCCCAGTTCTGGATACCAGGGCAGTAGGATGGGAAAATCTTGCCAACTGCTTGGTCAATTCCATAGTTTGATGGATCAGCAAGAATTATATCCCTTAAGACTGCATCAAGAATGGAACAGAGACGACAATATCTTCGATAGAGCATGAATGAATATTGGATGTCAATGATCTCTGAAAAGGTGTATGGTTGTGTCAGATACTGGAGAATATTCAGGGCTTACGTGTGGATGAAATTGCACGTATGAAGAAGTTGCAGGAAAGTAGTACATCAACATCCTCTGCAACATGGAAAAGCTTGGGGAGGGTACCAAGGTCAACATCAAATGTGCTGCAACAAATGGCAGCAATGTGGAGCAAGAGCACCCCACGATCTTCATTCATATGTTCTTTCTCCAGATCATATGATAGGTTCTGTACCCAGTTGAAAGTCTTCCTGCGTATATTCCAAAGGAGTTTGATGGCTCGGTCTGGAATGCCTTCACCAGGTGTTGATGAAAGTACACGGGTGAGCAAGAGAGACATTGTGTTCATCAACACACCATCAATTGAGCCCGCTCCGGTGTCAAGAAGCAAACCCTCAAGCTCGTCTAGAAGGGTATTACAAAATGATGGGTCTTGGAGCTCTTGATGCCAGATCCATACCCCAGTAACTAGGTCAAGCGGCCCGACTTGACAGGCAGCATGAGCGAGGAGATGATGAACTTCTTTATGGCGGAGGTTAAGAGTTTTACAGCGTAACGCCCGTAAGATGTTGAGCCATTGCAGTGAGCCACCGCTGCGCAGGTGTGCAAATCCAATGAACTCGTCAATGGAGAGATTTGAGGGACATTTTGCTTGCGTCGCCAAGATGTCGTTGGAAGTATGAGGGGTACGAGGGTTGTAATATCTCCCCAGTGCAGAGTCAACTGCGTATATGGGCCCAAACGAAGTTTCCCAACATCTGCAAGCCTGGATTGCTTGTCCGAGTCGTATTTCTGACTCGCCATTGACTTGCCTGTTGTAATCGATGGGATATTGAACAACATAGCATGCTCTCAGGCTGTCCTGGCGGTGAGAATTTGAATAGATACAGGCAAGATGGATCTGGACGGGGGACGGTGACGCTTGGGGCTTAGAAAAATATTGCTGAAACACGGGAATATTTTCAAGGAGATTTTTCTCTGTACCGAGCATAGTGAGAGGATCACGCCTGAAAGTATCGTAGAAACGATGTAGAATGCGGGGTATTGCAGAACGCCAGATCCGAATGCATGGTGGGCACTGTAGTTCGAATACAATGACTTTGGTGTGTAAGAGTGAGGTGGGCAGTGGTGATGGCGAAACCTCTGCGCCCTCAGTAGATTGTTCAGTCGTTTTTGCCATTGCGCTCCCTTCGATGCGAGCTTTGAGCTGCTGAAGATGCGGGGATTGGTTATACAAACGGACTTGGTAACTCTCTTCACTAAATTCGTCTGAAAAGATCGACCATCCTGGCCGCGATTGAGAATGACGTGCAGCTAGGTACTGGTATGCGCACGCAAGACGATGAAGGCTTGTAGCCTTGCGTAGGTGCATTTTTTCTAAGAAGGCTGTCGATATGCCAGGGGCATAGTCGGCGAGTACAGGAAACTCCTTCACAACCAGTTTGTCCAGTGCGACATAAAACTCGATCGCTGTTAATAGTGTAATCCATTTGTCTTCTAGAGAGAGGTCGTGGTCTGGTTCATGGTTCCTCGTCAAATATTTATTCATCAAGATCTCCAGCTGTGCACATGCCTCCTCCACATTTGTAACGTAGGCAAACCAATCATCAATACCCTGTTCAACTGATCGCTCGACATCGTAGAGGGTATTTTCAGGATCCGCGGCATACGCCTCATCATAGAAGGACCCATTCGACGACAAAAACTCTTCCAGGGTGCCGCGGCGACGATGGGTGGGATGGAACGGAGCACGAGCGGAGATGTGACCAGGGTTTCTGAGAGCATTCTGGATGTATTCATGACTGTGGAGGAGCGAAGGCTGCGTGTCTCTGATGAGTTCTTCTTGGGAGGGATTTAGAAATGGGGATCGTCGAGCGGTTGCTGGCTTCCACCTAACACTAAGGATCTCTCGAAGACCGATAGATGTTTTCAGCGCCACATCGGAGAGCCACTCAGGAGCGGAGGAACCAAGCTTGCTTAAACGTCGGAAAATTCGTGACGACATCAGGTGAAGTAGATCGATGGAGAGGCTGGTCGTATTTCCATCGCTTGCTAGGGTGCATATAAAGAACAAGATGAATGGTTTGTAGGAAACGGATCCAGCAGATCCATCAACGGAAATCTGAATGGCGACCCTAATGAGAAGCCAAAGAGCCGAGCGACGCCAAATATCCGCGTTATATGGTGTGGTAGCATGATTACGAACCCGTTTGAGCAGAACCACGCCCTGAGTCACACGAGAACAATCAGTGGCGCGACCGATGGTTTGCAAGACGTGACTGAGCAGTATGCCAATGTATTGTGGATTGGTGGGAAGAAGATCCGAGTCGACAGCATTGGGGTGAGAAACAGATTTGGCAAACTCCAATTGGAAGTCTCCGTCGTCAGCCACCTCGTTCAAGACCTCAATGGCCGACCCAGGATACGAGCGCATCAGAGGCGCCGCCCCTCTAGCATCTTCGCTTGGCGACACCTCGAAAGCCTGGAAAAGTGTGAAGTTCCGTTGCCTCGTGAGAATAATTCCTGCGCAATGATGTCGGATGAAAAATACAAGGATATCTAGAGACTGTCAGCATGAATTTATGGGGGAACCTGCAGACGTACCTGATGTTTGCATTGCCCGCAGCTGGGAGACAATGCAGTCAGCGTCCATCCACTCAGATTGGACGGAGTCTTCTAGATTGTCCAACATCTTTGTGATATGACGCCACTGGGCTGCCTCAGATGTTCCGCAGACGTGGGTAGCATATGCATGAGCGGCAGCGCATACAGCATGAGCGAGTGAACTGTTGTTCTCTTGGGTATAATCATCGGCGTCGGGAGGCCGTTCAGGAAGGCATACGTGGGAAACGACATATTTCAATGATTCAGGAGTATGAGCGAACGCTGGTGCAGAAGTTATTCGAGATTTGGGTGGATGAGCGGTAGACATGGTGGTGGTAAGCTGTGCAAACCAATCGATAGCCGCCAGCTGGTTTTGTTGTCGCCACGTTCCCACACCGTAGTAACCCACGATAAATAGACCAGCAGGTTTGGTTATTTGCCACGACCAGCCGCCAGGGGGGCAAAGCTGAGGATCATCTCCACAGTTGAGTACATGGCAAATATAGTTTCGTTTGTTCGCGACCAAAGTTTACGTCGAATCCATCCTAGTTTTCTCCCAACCATAGAAAAAATCTGTTTCAAAAGCCTTTCGGGCTACAAGTTACCAAAATGTCTCGGCTTTCGACCGTCCGGCACTTCGTGGCCGGCAGTCTGGGCCGGCGCAATGAACTGGCCATCTCGCTAATCATGCGAGACTCTCCCATACCAGAGCTTTGTACTAAGAGCACAACTGAATCTGTCGAGCGTCCTGTACGATGGCGCATCATTTATATTGCCTGACATGACCTCTTGATAGCTGCCTTTGTATCGCCACTTGGAGGGGGGGAAGCCCCCAAAGTCGCGTCGGATGGCTTTCCTTGTAATGTCATCATCCACCATCCACCATGTACACTTTATCTACGAATGGACTCCTCGTCGCAGCTGTACGTTTGGTTCACAGCGTTACATCTCCGTTGCTGGGTGTCAGAACCAGAAGGTCTGACCCTCAGGTTCACGTTATCCGACTAATATTCATCGACATCGCTCTACAGCTAGTATATATTTGCTGAAACACGCAAATACGAGCCACGGCCAAAAATCCGATATCAAACTTGAACTCGAGCAACACTTGGATTCTGCACAAACACAACATCCCCCGGGTAGCATCCACCATAACTCCTGAGGATGCAGGTGCGTCATCCTGTGAACCACCTTCAGAGAGGTGGTGTCTTGTCTCGGGTGGTCCACCAAACGAGCGTCCGTGGCCAAGATGTCTTCGTACTCGGAAGCGTCTTTAACATCCATGTTCCGTGACTCCTCTGTACATTTCATACGCTCGGATGGTGTACCTCGGGTGATCTCCCCCAACTGGCGCGCGCAGTCGTCACAGATGGGCACACTGGTTTTTACAGAGCGCATCCGGGCTGAGCTTGGCGACGAGCGTCACGTACAGCCTTGTCCCTCACCACAGGGAAGAAACTCGAGGAACGAAATCTTCAGCGCTGACTCCTCCAGATTGCGCCTGTTGCGGTATCTGTATGAACAATACAGACATGCCCGGCTCGTCGATCTTGCATCGCTTGTCGAGCAAGATAGAGATGGCAACATCAATGCTTATCGGACAGTCGTGCCGTATGATTGTGAAGCCCCTCGCAAAAGCTGTGGGCATGCTCGACATCGTTATTTCAGACCTGTCCGTCGCTTTGACGAAAGGCATGTTCAAGGACAGATTCAAGGGATGTAGTCCGAGTTGATGTTGTCTGCCTTTGCGCCCAGAATCCAATAATGATACGAACTATTGGCAAATAGGGTCCAGGGCTTTCAAAAAAACCACAACCATGCGCGACGTGCCACCGCCAGAGCTCTCTGTACGAGTGCGACCTGCATTTTACATTGTCCAACATGACCTCATGATATCTTTGTATAGGTACCGTCCACCCCAGTTTTGCAGCGTCACGTTTTGGATCGCAAAATAAGATTTCAGGATGGACGGCAAAAGAAACAGTTCGCTTACCACCTGCCAAGCAACGTCAGGGCGGGGATCATGCACATCAAGGAGGTCCGAATGGCAACGCACTACCAACGCTCGAAGGCGGCAACCGAGGCGTCTTTGAAGGGTGTCGATCAGGCTCTCAGGTGGCAGCGGCATCACTCGGCTTCGCAGACAAAATGACCGTTGCGCACCTGCTCAAAGGACTTCGATGACCGAACATTCCCCGTGACGTGTGCATAGTACGGGTTGAAACGACGAAGTTGAAGTACTTGCTCAAAAGCGGCGGCTTTGCACGCATTCCACTAGGAGATTGAATTCTCTTCTATCATGTCGTAGTCTGCGAAATGCAAGCCGATCATCCAGAGTCTCGTGTAATTTGTCTCCAGAGTCGTCGGTAACAAAAGCCTGGCTCGAGTGTACTTTGACCATGATGATAATGATGGTGTCTGGTGAAGTGGGGCTAGTATCAAGGGAGGAGGCAACCTCTGACCGTCCAGAAAGTCGGTTCCACTCCCATGGGCGAGCTGAGAGAGGGCTGCGTTGGTTGGAGTAAATAAACTGGAAGACAATGTATATTGGTTGTAGTAACTCGATCAAAACGGTCTCGAGAGATCTTTTTACTGCCTAAACCTGCTCCAACGCCCCCATCGCCAAACACATCATCTCGCTCACGCTCGGTCCCACCCTCACCTTGGCACGTTTACCCTCTCCTTCTCCCTCACCGTCATTCTTGCCCTCACCGTCACCCTCGACATCGACGTCAACGTCCATCCCATCCCCAAGCTTGCGCTTCCCAGCCAAATACGTCAAATACGTCAGACTATGGTGGACCCCGACTGGCCGCGCCACGTTCATCGGTGGGGCTGCGAACCACAACACTTCGTTGGTCTCGGGCGATCGATCGAAATGAACAGCTGTTCACAGACACGTGTCCGTCAGTCACGCACACACGCGTGCAAAGAGACAAGGAAGAGAGACCCACCCGTCTCGGATGGCAACTTGTCCACGATAGGCGGGACGCTGAGCGTCCCCGCCGCCGTCAGCATACTTCGATCCTTGGTGTCGCCGCTCCCCGTAGACGCCGCGTTGACCGCGGTCGTCGTCGCGGTCGTCGTCGGTGCGGGCGCAGCAGCAGCAGCACCGGTCGCGTACGCCTTGGATGGCCCCAGCGACATCTTGATCACCTCCCCCCCTGCATGCCTTCTCGTCCGCTTCCTCCCCGTCGGCGTCGCTGTCACCGTCGCTGTCCCCTCCACCTCCTTGTCTTTCTCCTTGTCCTTGTCCTTGCCGTCCCCCTCCACGATCCCCCCTGGCCCTTTTCCCCCACTCAAAAACGGACTCCCCACCTTGACAGGCCCAACAACCCGCTCAAACCCATAAATCGGCATAAACTCGTCCTTTTTCCGCACCTCTTCCGGGATACAGCTCGCCCAGTTCTTGATCTTGACGAACACGCGCTCCCGCTCGTTGTACCGCGAGTGACAGACGTACAGCGGCCAACCGGGGTACCAAAACGGGGGACGAGGACGTCCGCGGACGTGGCGGGCGGTGAATTGGACGGCGATTTTTTCGAGGACGTCTTCGATGGGGTGGTCTGCGAAGAGGCCTTTTTTTTTTATGGATGTATTTCATTTCAAATAGTTCAGTTCATAACGACGTTTCATTTTCGTTTTTTTTTTTTTTTTCATGAACGAGGGTACGGGTCGGAAACCGAAACGACTTTTTTGAGTAAAACGAAAAAAGCCACATCAGTCAAAGGACATACTCGTTTTAAACACTTCATTGTCCATGAATTGAGCGTGGGCCGGGTGAAACGTCTGTCGTCGTTTCGTCACGCATAAACAAATCATATTGACGAGACCGACCCACCTGTTCAGGTCGATAATACCAACACATCGATAGACCAGGCTGTCCTTTTTTCGCCCTACCCCACACGCCGTCAGCGCGACACCCGACAGGATCAGAAAAGGAACACACGGTTCGTCCGAGAGCCAACACTTGAACACGTGCCCTACGATCGGACGGCTCGGATCGTCTGGATTACTCAAGTGCAGCCAATCGGCCAAGCGAATCGTCCACCCTTTATAGTGCACTTCGTCGACAAACGTCCGATCCTTTGTCGAAACGCGAAACGTAGTAATGCCAGGCACGCCGTCGGCGTCGGTCGTCGCGTGCATGGGGCGGGCGGTACCCGGGCCGGCACGGAGCGAGGCAAAGTGGGTGGGGGAGGCGTAGGGTGGGCCGGCGGGGGGAGAGGGGGATGTGAGTGCTTGGTAGAGTCGCTAACGGATCATTTCCGACGAGCTGAAAAAAAACCATACGAGGACGGCGACACGAGCTTACCTGGAGGATGAGGACACGGCCATAGTCGTCCGTGCAGGGTTCATAGGATCGCCGTCCCTTTTCAAACAGTCGTGCCATGTCCATGTCAAACTCTTTTGGAGAAGTATAGGACGCAGATCGAACACGTCCCTGCAACGACGAGGCATGTGTATGGCACGGGGCAGGCAAGACGGCAGAGACACACCTCGATTAGTTTCAGGGACAAGGGTGACTGCATGAAAGCGTGAAGAGAACAAAGAGGGGGAATGAATGACCATACCTGGTAGGATAAAAGGGGGGACGAGGGGTCCTCGGGAACAGCTTCGAGGGCAACAGCCAAACGATTTCCGCTGTAGAACACGGGTTCATTTGGCGCGATGTTGAACGAGAGACGAAACGAAAAGGATCAGCGAATAAGACGTACAGGGAGTCTTTGTGACTCTTGATCGCCTGCACGATTTCCAATCGACGCTCCTATATGCGTAATAAGCCCGAGTCATGAAAGAAAGAAAAAATACGGAAGGAAGCGGCGCAGAGCGCGTATCATTATCATCATCAACATCAAGGAACACAGACCTGGGAGGCCTCGGACATCCAACCCAGAACCCCAAAGCCTTCCCAACGGGGCAAACTTTTCTCGAGCTGGCGGATGATCGCCTCGCTATCGCCGTCTCTGTCTTGACCGGGTAGAGGCCCTGCGGAGGTGTCTGGGTGAGCATCTGGCTCAGGGGATACGCCGTGTACGTCGACGTCCATGAGGTCTGGGGAGGGAGGTGGGTGTTTCGGGTGCGGGGGCAAGGCACCGGGAGAGGAGAGGGCGGGTTCTGCGGTTTGTCTGTGTTTGGAAGAAGAGTGTACGGATTGGGAAGGAAGTGGGTGCGGCGGAGCAGATGGAAGGGTTCCGTGAACCTTTTGAGGGGAGGAAGGGGGTGGTGAGTGGCGTGGCGATGGAAGCAGTGTGCGCTTCTGCCATTCAGTTACCAGCACGTTCTATCGAAAACGGCAATGAGAAAAAAAAGAAAAAAGAAACAAAAAGGGGCGGGGGGGAGGGGCGGGCGTGTCCGTGGTGGTCCTCGGATGACACATACCTGTAGGGTTTCGGCATCTGATGCAATTTGACTACCTGGTTCATTGTAGAAGAGGGCGTTCCAGAACACGAGGGAGAGGTCGGTGTATGCGCTGATTGGGTCCTTGTACCTATTTCTTTCCACGCTTGCTCTCACGCCGTTGATACAACGTGGTTCGGGAATGATCTAGCAATTATCGTCGAGAGCATCGCGTGTGTCATGAGACACGGCGTACCTCGTAATACTGTGGCCAGTCCGCCCTGTCGACCAAGTCCATGAACATGGCTGACAGCTGGCGTTTCCCCCTTGGGGGTGTGGCTGCGACGAGAATGTCTATAACGTCCTCGATAGCGGCTTTCTGTGCCGCGGTGATGGCCATGAAGGAAATGGTTGTTTGTCTATATTTGTCAATAGCTTTAGAAACTAACAAAGCCAAACAAACGTGGATCTCCTTTTCTTTCTTTACACGAGGCGCTAAATATAAATAAAATAATTCCAGAAAAGGAATTCCCCGACGTTGACAACATGTATATAAACAACACGCCCAAGACCCAGTTTGCTCACTGTCCAACCCTCCAATGCAGCTCGCCGCGTTTCCGCCGCAGTCCCCGTTCCCGGACAACCCGGATCCGTTTACACGCTTCCTCGACCGATCTTCCACCGTCTATTACGACCCGACAACGACAACGACGGCGACGACGACAGCGACAACAACGACGACCACCAACTCTTGGTCAGACTTTCTTCCCCTTCATTACGACTATCCCGACACGTTCGCCCTCGACATGCCCCCGCCAGCACAGCCCATCGACCCGCCTCCCGTCCCCCCAACCGCGTCCTCGTCCTCCGACCTCCCCCAGTCCATCCGCACCGCCTGCGCACGCACCGCGAATTCACGCACATCCAAGCAGGAAGGCACAGCGCCTCGTCCCCGCGAGAAGAAGCACGGCTGCTGGATGTGCGAAAAGTCGTTTGACAGACCCTCAACGCTCCGCAAGGTGTGCATCCCCCCTCATTGGTTATAATCCCATCGCTGATCGATGCCATCCAGCACCTCCTCGTCCACACCGGCGAAAAAGGTGCGTGCCGCGTCGCTCCTCTCACCCATCGCACGCTCATCGCGCCCGGACAGCATTCGTCTGTGACACCTGCGGTCGTCGATTCGGCGTCGCGTCCAACCTCAATCGCCACGTTAAACGTTGCATCTTGAAACCCGTCAACGCAGCCAACCGTACGACACACATGTCCCCTCCCACCACCGATCCCGTCCGCCCCACCGCTGCCTCGTCCAGCATCAGCACCTCCTCCACCAGCACCAGCACCAGCACCGACCCCTCCTCTTCCCCCTCCACATCCCGCAAACGTCCCCCCACAGACCCATCCCCCCCCTCCTCCCCCTCCAAACCCCCTCCCAAACGCCGCCGCCGTGCCCCCTCCCCAACCCACTGGATCCCCTCCTCCCTCGCCGCATTTGCCATCACTCCCGCCGAACTCGCCAAGCCCACCCCCGTCCCCCTGCCCCCCGTCCGCGCGTACAAGGACCCTGCGTCTGACGCCTGGATCGAGGAACGCGACTCGTGGGACGACCACGTGGGCGCGTCCCCGTACCATCCGTGTGGCTGGACAGGCACCCTTCCCGGTCCGGCCATCGGTCTAGGCATGGGTGTCGGACTCGGTATGGGCGTCGGACTCGGCGGGTCCCTCGGCATGGGCGCTACCGCTAGCTCAAGCGCGGGCTTGGGCCTGGGTTCTGGAAAAGAGCACCACGCCGCTGGCGCCGCGGTGCCGATGAACCCGGGCATGGGTCTCGTCAACGGAGGCACGTACGTCATGGGCAGACTCGTCATGGTCTGAAACGACACGTTTTCTTTCTTTCCGCGCTTCTTTCTTGGCCCTCTTGTCGCTGTTGTTGTATTGAATGTATTTAGAATGAATACGATGAACGACCACCACCCCCACCCCCTTGGATCTTGCCACGCCCGTTTCTATTTACCTTTTTTTTTTTTTTGGACTCGTGTTTCCTTGGTTATCGTCGTCGTCCACGGACCAACGCATGCTCTCTCTCATGTAGCCATATTTATCTTCATGCACTCTATGCACGACCCGTTGCTATATACACTATATACACATGCCCGTTGCTTCTTTTTTCCTTCTCTATTACATATATTCATGGGACACGCTCTCCGTTGTTCAACCTAGTCTAGACGCTAGAATTCGTCCGAAGAAAAAAAAAAAGGCATATGGAATCCCGCGGCCTTTTGTGGTTGCCCTCTCTCTCGGCGGCGGCGGCGTTACTTGAGTTTATTCAACGCTGTCCAAGTCAAAAAAAAGTCCGTCAGTCACCATCGCTCCCCCCCCCCCCCCCCCCCCCCACCCCCACCCACCCACCCCACCCTCCCACCCCACCCGCCCGCT
>JBBPLG010000352.1:0-25347 GCA_038089695.1 Xanthoconium separans | reverse complement strand
CTCCGTCGGCAACCTCCCACCCTTGTGCGTGGCATACGCCACCAAGCCATCGTACGACGTCAGCACTGGCCAGTGTCTCGCCACGCTCATCGGTACAGGTCCATACACCGTTCTGACCTGCATTATGCTTGTGTCAGCACCATAACACAAACGCAGAGACGCGTCAACGGACCTCAATGTCACCACTCTCGCCCACTACCCAACTCGGCGGGAACCCAGCTACGTCCTTACCTTGCCCATTCCAAAATCCAAGGTATTCCTCGTTGGTGACGGGTCGCCACTCGAACCTCACACACCCAACCTCGACTTTTCGTGCAGGACTCTCGTTGTCCCAGCCAAACGCGTGCCCATCCAAGCGGTACGCCAGATGAGGCAATAGATCGTCCCCCTCGCAGTCATCATGCCCAAGCGTGATGGTTGTTGGACCAAGCGTGACGCTAGGCGAGCTCGGCGTGAGCACCGACTCGTCCCAAGCGGCTGCGAGCGCTGTCCATGGGGGCGGTGTGAACCCGGGGGGAGGGAGCGTCCCCGTACCGGCGCGCTGGATGAGCATGTAGAGCAATGTCTATTTTTTTTTTCTGCATCGTCAGTTCCATCCCATCACATTGGGGGAGATAACGCACCTCGACATGCCATCCCTCGTGCTCGAGCGTCATTGCCAACATCCGCGCAACATGTCTATCGAGCTTGCGCCGGCCGGCCGCAACGTCGTCGTAGAAGCGGAGCAACCGTGTGCGGACGCGGTCGCGGAAGGCGAGAATGCTTCCAAGAGTGGGCCAGTCTTCGTCTTTGTCTGGGACCTCGGAGTGTCGCTGTCGAATGGATACGTGAGCCGTTCTATCGTATATGCGTTCCAACGGACTGTCTTACGTGGCAATGATCAGGATCGTCGACGTGCGGATCGATACCGCGCTAGGACGGATGTCAGCCACCAGCTCCTACCCTCAAAAGACCAGACTCGCCTCGAATATCAACGTAAACCGTTTCGGCTCCGTATTCGGCTCTCCCAACGCCTTGCTCATCAACATGTCCAAGAACCTAGACATGTATGAGCAGATGTATAGCACAGACACCACAAGACTGACGTAGGGATATGCCCAATGTAAAACAAACACTTGTGTCTCAAATCGATCGGCTTTTGGTGTAGCATGGCCTGCGGGATCATCCCGAGCGTGACAAGATCCCAAGCGGCCCAGAGGGCGCGCCAGTCGTCGGGAGTGGGGACACCGAATGTGCCGATGGAGGGCAAGGGGGCAAAGGAAGCTTGAGGACGCTCGAGGAGGTAGAGGGTGGCATGGCCACCACCCACAGTGGGTTGGGGAACGGCGTCCGCACCCGAAGAGACCGAAAAGATCACACGGAGGCCGATCGAAGAAAAAAGGGTTAGTGCTTGGACAGGGGTTGTCTAAGTGAGAGTAATGAGTGTCCATACGACAGACGTATACACATAATCGTGCATGTGGAGAACTCACCAACTCGACTGGCTTGTCGTGCGACTTGACAAACTCGTCTACGGAGGACACCTCGCCGAGCGGCACAGGTGCGCCATCGACGAGGTAAAACGAGTCACCTGAGAAACGATGGTATTTAGGTTCGAGCGATGTAAACGCCAAGTCAAGTACCTTCGGGAACCTTGGACCATTGCTTGTCTGCGAAACACACGTCCGAGACAGCCTCTCCGAGGCGAACGACTGCCACTTGCACATCGTTTAGATCAAAGGGTCCTTGGTGGGCGACGGACAAGAGGACCTTGTCACCATAGCCGATGTCGAGTTTGGACGTGAACGCCTCAAGGCGGGCGGGATCGAACAAGCTTGGAGAGAGGAGGTAATACTTTGGAAACGCAAATTCAGACGAGGGCGTGCTGGTCCCAGACAGCCCAGAGTCGGACTGACTGGAGGTATAAGTGATGGAAGGTGCAGACAAGGGCATTTCTCGAGGGAGATAGAAAGACATGGAGCGCAAACAGCCAAGGGAGAGAAAAGCAAATTTATAGATTCAACGAGGTACAAATACGTACATGCAGTGGCAAAGATCCGAGGTCTCAGGCTCGTTGGCTGTCACAAGACAGAATGGGGAACATGAAAATGGAACGAGTACCCCAAAACGAGGTCGAATACGGCGACTTGCTCGGTTACGTGGAAAATGCGGCACTCACCAAAGGAGGTAAACGGTGACCAGGAATCATAAAAGTCCATTGTGATCACGGATTAGACCGGCGGAGACCAGATGCGACCCGACGGTGACTCGCTAGAGGAGAGAAAGAAGTTACGTCGACTGGATAAGCGGAGTCTGAAAAGGTTGCGATAAAACAACATGTAGAGGTGAGACAGGCCCATGTGGGATGAGAAATGAGATGCGGCGCGGCGGTAACAAGCGATGAGAGCAACGGGCGTCGTGTGCGGCCGCAAGCCAGTTCATTGCATCGTGCGATAGCGAAGAGGGAAGTGGTGATTGGACGGTCCCTGAGGCTCACCTCACCAAGGCTTCCAGTTGCCAAGGTCAGGTCTTGAAAGGCACACGGATCGAGCAAGTAGCGAGACTAGCGAGACCGACCCTCGGAGTGCGCGGCTGAATGCAAGGAAGTCTCGTCGTTGGTAGATGATGGTTGCAAAAAAAGCTGGATGTTCGGTTCGTCCAATGCCAACTCCCGTCTTATATTCTCTTTCTGCGATGGCGTGCTATGGCGTGCTAGCTTCGCATCACGTGACTAGGAGTGGTAACACGATGTGTTCGGCAATTTCCGATTTAGTGTCGATTGGTATGTCGCACGCACAGGGTCGATGACGAGCAACGATGTCGATTCCCTTCTCCCTCATGCAAGTCCACACCCAGCAACAATTCGTCAGCGCTCTACCCACATGAACGTACAGCTCAAAGAACTTACTCACGGTTACATTCGCCACACTTTGGATGGCCATTGTTCAACCCAGCGTCCGACACTTCTGACGGCAATGTCGCTTGGATGAGCAACGTGACACGCCTTGTAGCCACCATAGTATTGACAGATTCTCTTCGTACGGCCCGAAACCCTCATCACAGAGACAACCCCATCCGTGACGACAAGGAGACCAATTCTCGCATACCCATGAGGACCCGCAATGCAAAGAGCGACCAACTTATACTTCCTGATTCGGAGGGGGTTTTTTCCTGTCTTTATTGTTCTCGTATGAGTACGTAAGTTGGACATTGGCACGTACTCGTACACGCGACGGACGGATCACACAGACGATGAAACAGTGAACACCGAATCAAATCATAGTCGTTGACCTCGACAAAGGTGTATGCGGTAGGAGCCAGGCTGATCCTGTTGTTGGTCGTGTCGAACATGCTGTAGTAGCGCTCGCTGTTATTTACCACACGCAAAGCCCCAGAAACATCCAAGCGAGAGAAAGGGGGGACGAGCACTTACAAGAAGGTGTACCCAATCACGAATTGGAATCCGGGCTGGGCGAGATCATACGCGACGAGGTAGATTGCGTCTGAGCGACCGCCCGCCCAAACAGAGTTGAGAGAGCGAGGCCAGATTTATGCGTTGGGCGTTGGCCTGAACGAGGCACCATTCATCTCGAGCACGAGCACCTCCAAGTTATTATATTGTGCAAGGGTGATCATGAGGAGACCAGTAGCGGGGTCCTTGCTAGCGCCGGTCATGGTCATCCGGTGGGTATGGTTTGCATTTGGGCGGCCCGTTTTCCAAGTTGATTCCTCTGGGTCATGGACTGCGAATGGGCGAGGTCCCTCTCTATGAGGTTAGGGGACCTGATGTAGAATGGTTGCGTACCCACGATTTGAGGTGGTGTCTCGTTGACAAGTTTTGGACACACTTGTGTCAATATTGGTGACAGGTTATAAGTCACATATGGTAAGTATCCGTTGCAAAATGGCTTTCCAAAAACAGCGTAATGTACTGGACGCTTGAACGCTGGCTGGGTGGCATCGTTGGTGTCAAAGGATAAGTACGAGTGCGTGCGTACCTATCATGTACCGTTACCGTGTGGCAGTCAGTGCCGCATCATGACACGCAGGGTCGACTAATCTGCAACCAGTTTCAAGTTGACATATAAGCTTCCCAATCTAGTTTCTATGAAGATTAACGCAGATTAACCCTTGTGTTGGTTATACACATGGAGTAGATTTGAGATCTTGTGGTTCCACACCACGGCATGCTAGTGTGGTAATTATGTAGAATTCCACCAAACTGTCACGGTCCGGTTGCACGAGTGCTGCGGCTTCAAAGTTTGATTGGGTGACAACGGTTAACTTGGAAATGTGATGCGGCCGAGAGCTTCAACACCTTCCTAAAGCGAACTGGAACTCTCTATAGAGTCTCAACTGCAACGGGCCATATGAGTACCAATCAAATCCGGATTCCGAGTATACTTCAACTCATTCAACTTAAAAGGTGCCTTGCACGTCTTCGGCTTCCCCGCGCCGGTGAGCCTTCACTGTAGTGGACCGAAACAGGCACAGAGTCAAATCAAATATCTGAGTCTGCCTTGGCGTGGTTATTGAGCATGTGCGAGATTGCACTATAAGTACTAGCAACCGATACCGTGGCTTTCAATCATGGCTGAAGGTAGCAGCAGGTCAATGTGAGTCACGTTGAACCTGTTCTACCATGACTCGTTTCTAACATTGGATTTTACTAGGTATGGTCCCCTCCTTATTGGCACATTTGTGAACTGTTTAGTGTACGGCGTAAGCACATAGAAGTTCACATTTATCCTCAGACATGGCGCTGAAGCGGGAGAATGTAGGTAACAGCTATACAGGTACGAACTCAATCCTAAATAGTAAATAGGCGAGCATTTCCAACTTTCACACTCATGGTAGACTCTTGTATACTTCAAGTCGTTCAAAAGGTAAGGAATGGCAATCAGTAATTCGTCTTTTGTGAACTGAAGATAGGGAAAACTGCAGGGATAAGTGGTGGATCAGGATGTTTGCGAGTTCTACTGCCCGGATGCTCAGCGTGAACCGGACAGATAGTTATGATCAATTGAACAGGTGTTCTATTTGCTGTTTTTCGAGACAGTAAACACGATCTTTAATATCGGTGTGACCTACGAGCCTCTCATTATTCGCTCCGGTGACTGAGTCTTCTGCCTGTGAATGAGCGCAATACTGCAAAGGGACTTCACAAGCGAATGAGCTGGCACCTACATGTATGAATATTTCCCATCGTCGAACCACGTGTGAACTCGTTACGATTTCCAGTGTTACTGGCTAGTAAGCAATCTCACATCTTGTTAGCTCTAGTTCACTGACTGGAAGCCCCAAGATCCTCTCATCACAGTCAGTCTCTTGGAACGAATTGTCCGTATGGAGCTAATACACTCATTCACAGGTGCTGATTTCTTTGCCAGTGCAACTTTTCGTTGCATGGTGTGTGAAGGTCATAAGCAAGTCAATCATCCTGCCAGCTATCATCAGCTTTTTCGCCATCTCCTCGTTTGGTAAGCTGTATTCTGCCAGTTATCACCTGTTCTTATCTCGCCTGCATCTTAGCTGGTGGTATTGCAACTACAATTACGCTTCCCCTTATCCACTATGAATTTTCTCGTTTCGCGCAAAATGATCGTTATGCGATTAGCTGGCTCGCATCCTCGGCCATCGCCGATGCTCTTATCACAGCATCGTTGGTGTACAGCTTGGTAGGCATTGTAGGCAGCCATTTGCTAAGATCCTAAGATTGTAGCTGCGCAAACGTACAGGATTCGCTGCTACGGACGATGTTATCAACAAGATCGTTCAACGTGAGTTTCTTCTTTCAAGTTGTCATTCGGCAAGTGAAAATAACCTCGAATAACACAGTGACGATCCACACCGGTCTGATTACCGCCGTGTCAGCCATACTGGACGTAACACTATTCGTGATTTTCAGGGTAAGTATAGTGCCCTTGGTATGAAGCATGATCTGAATTGTTTGGTAACCCAGGGCAAGCTGTGGTGAGTGCATTCTTTATAGAGGACGATGGCGAGGGTTGCGGTCGTCGAGAACTTTTTTAAAATACTTCAGGAACTTCATCTTTGATTTCGCCTTGTCGAAACTGTATTCAAATACGATGCTTTCCTCACTCAATGCCCGTGTAGGGTGGAAGGCCACTTCATCAATACGGGAGAACATTCTCTTCAGAAATGGGACTGAAGAGAATGTGGGAAGAACTTGCACACAGGTAATACTCAGGTGGTTACTCGTTTCCAGGAAACTGATGACAATTTGGGACAGATCGAAGTTGTGACCACTGTGATGACTGACACACACCCGTCACGGCTGTCAATGACGATACCGATGAAGGTTCTTGACCCAGGAGGACATCATCACGACTCAGAGTCCTCGTCAGCATTCAATGTTAACGCAGAATCGGGCAAGGCAATATGAAGTGCATTGACGACCAAATTCGTGGCGTCGGTGATCCGTCGCTATCACTGATCTAATTTTCTATCGAGTATGACATTGTAACTAGCAATGAAATAACGGACGTATCAACCTCAGGCAAAGTGTGGATCGTCGCAGACCCTATTCCAATCCGACCATCGCTTCACGATTCTTTGAATGTCTTTCAAGACAACAAACCAGGACGTATGGTACTGTCACTTGGTTTTCGTCTACTAGTACTTACTCACGACAAGAGTCAAGTGTGCGTTCTGAGTTTGCGGAACTCCGAGGACATCTGTCTGTAACGCTGAACTGTTGACCCCCGTGTCTCAGAGACTGCTGAAACAATTACATATGGCACATGTTTCAGATTCAACTTCGTTATGCCTCTGTTTCATCTCCATCAATTGTGCGCAGTTTCACCCAATGCCCACAATCAAGCATTAAAAGGAGTACATACATATGAGCGTGATTGCATGATTACAGCGCAGCTACTTGCCAGCTAGGCGAGGGCTCGGGAGGAAATGGGGGAATCGGTCAGCTGTTGCGCCATATTCAAGAAGATGGAAAGTGGCAAGGAAAAATAAACTCAATCGAAATGAAGTTAGAAGGCAATTAGAAGAGGACTCAGATGACAACCATGCTCGCACACACCGGCAGTGTCCATGGGTTTGGTCGCAAGCAGCAATCGGGGCGTCGATAAAGCCACCAATATATCGGATAGCACTGACAGGAGATAGCGGCTCAATTGAATCCAGACTGTCCAGTTTTTTTCATATATGGTGCAATCACCATGATACTGAGTCTGGCAAGCCAGGTTGCATATTTCTCATCTTGACAAAGTCATAGGAGCAGATCATTCTCCAACTCCCGCGCTAGACAGTATCAAACACGATCATCTGCAGAACACCACTAGCGAAACATACTTGTTAATAATTTATTCGCAAAGTTAGTGTCCATATCATATAGATCGATCGATCTCGGTCAAGAGGTGAACGATATCTATGATAGAATGAATGGTCGCTACTAGGTTTGGGTGCATCCAGTCAAGATGGTGCTGTCAAAGCCTCTGTGGGCCCGGGTCGTGCCTACGACACTTGTGTCGAATTCCATGTTTGAAACCATCACAGTTGGTGACGCCCACTGACTGGGTCATATGCATGGGTCATAACATAGTGACAATTGGTTGACTTTTGCATTGGCCAGATTTAAACAGAAGGGCCTCGGTATCCTCTTGGTACTACGGACTTCAGAAATTAGAGTTGCACAATTTGCAACGACCCGATGGCGACTGGTCCTGAATAATGCATGAGGTTTCACGTGGACGCACTTGGGCGTGCACTATGGCCGCCCAGCCTCGACTTTACGAGATTTCTTGTTGTATAAAAAGAAGAGGGAAATGACTACTGAAGAAGCGTTTGGCACGAGACAGCGCCCGGCGCGCGCCAGAACATGTATGTAGATAGAATATCCAAAATTCTCAGAAACCCTGATCCAGCGTTGTCGGACCGGCAGTTTCAAAATTTGTTGCTGTGTGGTTTGAGACATGGATATGTACTTGGGCTCAGCGGCTGAGAGTTTGAACTCAGGCTGTTGAGTGCCGTATGTCGCAACTTTTTTTCCACAGGTACAATCTTACGATCTACGGTCATTCCCACCTGTGCAAAAAGTCCGCATCTGTCAAATTCAAACTAATTTCAGGCCTAAGTTAATCTCCGAGTCGCATGATCCTGATTGCATGACCCTCCATATGATACGAATTACTAGCTCCGGCTGCCTTTGACCCAACCGCATTAACAACAACAAGATGACACCTCAGATGCGATGAAGCGGGGGTTGGCGTGCGCACCTAGAAACCTATACATAAGTACTAGAATTCTTCACTTCTTATTTCCCTCAAACATCATGGCTGGCAACGGATTAATGTAAGTCATGTGTATGACTCTGAGATGACCCTGACACATACCTCAAGATATGCCCCCATGGTTATTGGCACAGTTTTGAACTGTATATTATATGGTGTAAGTACACGAATTCCACATTCACCATTGGATGTCACGTTGAGATGAGGGAGCACAGGCAATGGTTGTTCAGGTACAAAATCGATCAGCTAAATAAGCGGTCATTTGCTGAATGTTTCATATTTTCAACAGGCTGTCATATATTTCCAGACATTCAAAAGGTAAGGAGTGGTTTGCAATCCGTCTTTCGTAGATTGAGGAAATAAAACACTGTAGTGATAAGCGGTGGATGAAGATGTTTGTGAGTTCTTCCACGCGAATCATTCAACGTGAACTCCAGCGTTTAAATTGAAAAGGTGTTCTACTTGGTATTTTGCGAGACGTTAAACACCGTATTTGACGTCGGCGTTATCTATGAGCCTCTCATCATTCGCTATGGTATTTATTTTTATTTCGGAAAATCAGTGTGGTTCTGAGTATGTTGCACAGGTACTCCGGAAGTTGCTACAACCGCACCTAAAAGTAAGGACTAGCATCCTCTCTGAATCTCGCTTGGCCTCACTGCAGTTTCTAGTGATATCAACTAGTAAGCGACTTCAAGTGCCGTCAAACAGAGTTGACTAACTGGACGTCTGACTTCAAGATCCCCTCATGACTGTCAGTCAAATGGTATAAATTGTCGGATTCGAAGCTGATAAACTCATCTACAGGTACTGATCTCTCTGCCCGTGCAACTGTTCATCGCATGGCGTGTGAAGGTCATGAGTAAGTCAATCATTCTGCCTGCTATTATTACCTTTTTTGCCATCTCCTCGTTCAGTGAGTTAGATCCCACAATTGCATAGCCGATTACTATCCTAATCCCCTCATAGTTGGTGGAATCGCAACAACTATTGCGGTCATCCTCATCGACTTTCAATATTCTCTATTTGCCAAGAATGATGGTGCTGTTATCACCTGGCTTACATCTTCGGCTGCCGCCGACATCGTTATCACAGCATCATTGGTGCGTAGTCTGGTAAGTAGTACGGGTAGCATTGCTGTTACAGCCCTAAGTTTGTAGTTGCGAAAACGTACAGGCTTCGCTGTCACGGATGATGTCATAAATAGAATTATCCGATGTAAGTTACTTTGCTCCTTCCTGGTCAAAAAATAGCTTGGGTAATCCAAATAATACAGTAACCATACAAACAGGTCTTCTTACATCCGTGTCAGCCACGCTCGACATACTGTTATTCCTGCTACTCAAGGTAAGCAGAGCATTCTTGGCATGGGTAGACGTCTGAATCTTTTGTGTCTAGGGTAAGACATGGTGAGCACTTAGTTCCGTTGATAATGATTGTTCGAAAATTTTCTCCTTCAGGAACTTTGTTTGGGACTTAGCTCTTTCGAAATTGTATTCGAACACGATTCTTTCCTCCCTGAATGCACGTGGAGGGTGGAAGGCCACATCATCAATGCGAGACAATGTTTTATTCGGAAATGGGACTGATGGAAACTTGTCAAGAGTTCGTACACAGGTAACATTTGCCAGTGGCGGTTTCAACTGTTTTTAACGGCGGCTAACGTCAATTTTGGACAGGTTGAGGTCGTGACCACTGTGATGACTGACATCCATCCGCCACAATCTCCAGGCGAAATTCCCATGAAGCTTCTTGATCCAGGTGCCAGCTGTGGTCATGACTCAGATTCGTCGGTGGGTAATGTTGAACCAACCTTTGTGGAGGCAATCTAGATCCCCGCGACTTTGGGCTGGCGTAACATCACTCCCCATTGCAAATTGGCTAGCACGTTATGTGCGCGAAATCGACGTCAAAAGTGTTAGTCGACCCACAGCTTGGTTATATACCTCCGATGGTCAGAATTGGGACTATAGTGAATTCCAGATGGAGACTGGCTCTCTGATTAGAAACCATTCTCGTTGATTATAATATGTGGTTTTGGCTGTAGGATACTATGGACACCTCATAGGCTGACTCCTTTATCCTGAGCTTCAGTCGCTAGCAGACCCAATCCAATCTGTAATAGCCATTGATTGTTTTCCTTACTATAAAGGTAAATGAAAACCAGGGTATGTACCCGCATGAACAAACAAATAACTACAGTCTTCCATCGACGATTGGTAAGTCGAAATTGTTGCGTCAAAGTATTTTAAACGACAAACTTATTGCCACAGAAGCGATAACTCACTTTCGAGTGAAATTGCGAAGTCAACCCGTGTCATGGACGTGCCTCAGTCTTCACGCACACGGTCCGGCGGCCGGTCCACCGCGCCCGGACTTTTTGCCAGCGTGCACCAATCAGACTGACTTCATACTTATACGTTATCAAAATATTTCAAGCGAACATCTCGCTTTTCTTCTTCCCATCAACAAATCCCGACATCTGGAAGGGAAAGAAGGTGACCGAACGCCCAGTCGACCCCTCATTGTTCGCAGTGCCAGAGATGGATATTGAGCAGTCAGTGAACCTCCTTGATTGCACATGAATGAACTTCCCTACGCCGTTGCTGACCGATAGAACAAGGTTTCGGCGCGCAGGCTATCAGGCCATAGATCACATCTGCGATTACTACTATTCTCTTCGTAACAAGCCCGTTGCACCACAAGTAGAGCCAGGATACATCAGACGAACGCTTCCTTGTACGCTCGCTTTTTTATCGGATGTTAATTTCTTTGGACCTCAACCTCGCATTGATCTTCACAGTGGCGGCACCACAAACAGGCGAGCCTTTTCAAGAGATCATACAGGACTATCACAAGATCATCGTCCCGGGTAGCTACCAGTCCTCTCCCCCGACTTGAACACTAAAATATCTCCGCATGAAAATAAAATAAAATAAAGGATTAATGCACTGGCAACATCCTCGCTTCTTTGCCTATTTCCCAACCGCCAGCACCTTCGAAGCTATATTGGGGGACCTCTATGCAAATGGTATTGGACCCAACCCTGGGTTTAATGTAAGCCCCATCTCTAAGTTCGTTTGAACTCGCCTTGTAGCTCATCCTCTTCTTATCTTTGGTTGGAAGTGGTCGGTCAGCCCAGCATGCACCGAACTCGAGACAGTTGTGATGGACTGGGCAGCTGAGATGCTTGGCCTCGATTCTGTGTTTCTCAATGCTTCCGGCATTGGCGGAGGCGTCCTCCAGGTAAACCTTGACATCCAGCTTTGTTCTTGTTTTTTTTTGGTGATGTTTCTTCACGGTGTTCACAGACGACTGCATCCGACTCGTCACTTGTCGCCACTGTCGCTGCACGATCGCGGTTTGTGAGAGAGCACCCCGGTGTACCGGCGGAGAAGCTGGTATTATATACAACGACGCAAACGCACTCGTTGGGGAAAAAGGCAGGGTTAGTATTAGGTCTAAACGTGCGTGCACTCGAGGTCACAGCCGAGGATAATTACGCCCTTCGCGGGGCAACTCTCAAGCGTGCACTGGAAGAAGATGCGACAACCGGCATGCATCCATTCATGCTCAGTATGCATTCTCTCGTCGGAGATGGTTCATTCCTGACGCACTCATTGCTGTAGTTGCCACGGTCGGTACTACTTCCTCAGGTGCCATTGATCGTCTTGAAGAAGTCGGTGCTATCGGTAAGTCCTCGCCATGCTAGGAGAAAGAAATGACATTGAGAGGCTCCGGGGTGGGCTAGTTGCTTCTATGCCTTCTTTGTGGCTCCATGTTGACGCCGCATGGGCCGGAGTATCCATGGCGTGTCCGGAATATAGGGATCTCTGTCTACTCGATAACATCAATAAGTATGCAGACTCGTTTTGCACAAACTTTCACAAGGCACGCCATCCTTTGTGAACAGATTCTGATTCGCTAAAAGGTCACCCTGTATTTGTAGTGGGGACTCGTCACCTTTGACTGTTCCACACTATGGGTTCGAGAACGTATCAACCTGACGGAGGCTTTAGATGTAACGCCAGAGTTTTTGCGATCGAAACACGGTGATGCCGGTACGTTTTTATCGTTCAACTCGCGACCATCTCGATCACTGACATCTGTATGATCTATCGTTGGTGAACAGGGACTGTGATCGACTACCGCAACTGGCACCTGGGCCTAGGAAGGCGATTCCGCGCCCTCAAGTTGTGGTTCGTCCTGAGATCTTACGGTGTGCAGGGTTTCCAACGGTACATCCGCCAGGTGAATACTCACCTTTCTACCATCTCTTCTCATTCATCTGCTTACCTACCCATGTCTGTTTGCGTTGTCATGTTTCATCCTACCTAAAACGTGTGCACACGTAGACAATTCAACGTAGCAACACTTTCGTTTCACTCATTAAGCAGTCCCCTCACTTTCGGCTCATCACGCCTCCGTGTCTTGCCCTATGTGTGTTCCGACTTGAACCCCTGACACCATCCGTTGAACAAGAACTGCTCAATGCACTCAATCTGGCGTTCTACGTACGCTTATCTGCAAGACAGGAGGTCGCATTTACGCGGACAGAATTAAACGGGACGATTTGTGTCCGTTGTGCTGTTGGGGCGGAGCGTACTGAGGAGGCGGATATCATTCAGGCGTTCAAAGTACTTTGTGAAGAGGCAAATAAGACGCTCGAGGCTTGGCACGCAGAGAGGGAGAGCAAAGAAAGGTAGAGATTCAGAATGTAAAACCACAGATTCTACCGTACCAAATCGTTAGAAGAGGTACGCGTTCACTCCCGCAATGGCCATCAGGTTCCGATTGTAGCGCGATCTGACACTCGTTTGACTCATCGTTTTTCCCCCAGCGTTGCGAGCTCGTCTTAGCAACAGCATGTATAGCTGTAAGCAAGCTGCAAGTCCCATATTGTCTTTGATTAGTTGTGACCACCAGGTGTCTGAATTTAATCGACAATCGACCTCATCGCTACTACGCGCGCGAACTTTGTAGGAAGAAATCCAGTGCGCGATCACATCGTATCCATACCCGTTGTTCCCAGAGACCTATCCATCATCATTTATTTGTAAGGTGGATGACAGGAGTGGCATTGCTTACCACAGCACCATTGATGGTTGGCGATATTCCCTGCTGGAGCGATACTGCAATAGATTGATAATGCCCACCTCCCTCTGTGGATAGGTGGCTGGCGGTGAAGCAAAGCGACTTGTAACGTCGCCATTCATCGACATGTCGAGAAGGAGGGTGGATTCCTATTCCCAGTTCTTCAATTGTTTTCTCCGAGATTCGAGACGTTGGTACTCTGAAGATTGAAGAACCATTGAGCTATCAATATGATACCTGTCCAGGATGAAGAAAACACGGTCGCCAGGATCACAGCATCTGCCCAAACTTGCTTTTCCATCCTTCAACACAATAGACTCTCAATCCGAAGAGTATTCTTCTGCCCTATCTGGAGCGACAAGTCTAAGTGGAAGCCATGCTTGCTCCACACCTTGGAAGCGATAGTGTTAGGGGTGATGGGTGAGTCCCATGTTCCGTATGGAGCCGATGATCTTCGACATGTATGGCAAGACAAAGGTGAGGGATATCATGGTGTGCAGCGACTCTTACTTATAGCTGATCATTGCAATCAAAGGCCAGCGATGAGCTTCAAATGGATCGGTGGTAAACGTACTAGTCACGGGGAAACGAAGGCCAGAAGCAAGGTGCCTCTTGAAACATTTCGGGTGTAGATCTGCGCGAAGGCTCTAAAATTGCATGTTTACGGCGAGACCCATGCAACCCCCAGTAATTGCGCAAAACCAGTGGTGACCGGTGATCTCTAACTCACTTGCAAAAG
This sequence comes from Xanthoconium separans, assembly GCA_038089695.1. Lineage (NCBI taxonomy): Eukaryota > Fungi > Basidiomycota > Agaricomycetes > Boletales > Boletaceae > Xanthoconium > Xanthoconium separans. Next base: position 11,268 of record JBBPLG010000352.1, on the reverse strand, counting down.
CACCTCTTTCACTCTACATTGCGCGTCCCTTGTGCCACGAGGGTAAGCGTTGTGCTTCAACTTGTGCTTGCGACAGTAAGGACTTCTTAATGCCATATCAAGTTAAATGAGATGCGATATTCCTATGTTGAAATCGGGCTTGTCCTTAACTCTTTACAGAAAGCGTGAAAATCGCTGGCATTGTCACTGAGGGGAGAAAATCTGAATTCCCCGTGCACAGTGCACGCTGCGATCCACGGACGCGTCAAATGCCATGGAAGATGAACGCTAGCTGTCAACGGAGTTTACCTGTTCACGGAATACATATGTGGTTTCACCTACACACCTCTAGTAGACTTGGCACATGTCAAGAGCTGTACGTTCTGAAACCCATCGTGTCGTCAATTAGTCTGGCGGGGGCGCCAATGATGCCGGCCCATCTGACACATGGTTTCATTCTTGTTTGCTAACCAAGATATGAAGTTACAGACGGACCATCATGCTTATTGCGGATAAAAACCGATGTTCGACTTGTCATTCTCTTCTAGTGGGGGAGGCGAATGTTTCATCACAAATCCCCGATTCCCGCGGAGTGGTCTAGCCCATGGAACTTGAAGTAGGTAGTGGTTCTCATTGCTTCAACGTTTATTTTCGCGCAAGATATTCGTTTATTTTGATACTTACACAGAACAGAAGACTCATACACACAAATACTCCAACCCATAGGCCACTCTGCTGCTTAGTTTGCGATCTCCGGCGCAAGCGGCGTTAGTCCCTCAACGCCTCGGGCAAATATTGCCACCTCATCAGCCTCTCGTTTGGCACGCCGCTCTTCTTTCAGCATCGTGATCTCGTCCACGGAAATCACCTTGAAAGCCCAGGTTAGCCAGTTTCCACCGGACCTCATGATTGGAAGTCCCATATCTTCCAATAGTTCGTCAATTGCTTGTGGCCACCTGGCGCGTGGGTTCAGTTCGGCTGCACAGACGCAGAGAAAGTACCGATACTACGTACGAAAAGAACGCTAGGCCACTGCTGTAGCTTTCGTTCACCCACATCAACATCTCTGGGAACCGCTTCCTCATCCAAGCCGATTTCCGCTCCGTCTCTGCCAGAGCCTCTTCGACTGTAGAGGGTAAACGCATCTTGTCGCCAAGGAAGTACGAGGAAATCCAATGCGCTGTCACCTCGAATCCATATCCGTTGTTCGTAGTAAACTATATATTGTGAAGAGTATAGATGAGAATGAGTGTAAAGACATCCGCCAAGAAGGTTGTTCCCTACCACGGCGCCATTGATGGCAAAGTCTCGTTTGTTGATGTTCTTTGCTGGAACAAGGCCGCGATAGATCGACGATGCCCATTGGTCTCTTTGTGGATGAGCCGCTGGCGGTGAGGCGAGTGTCTTGTAGTGATTCCATTCGTCAACGTGTTGCAAAGGACCATGCCTTCCGATGCCGAGCTCTTCGATCGTTCTCTCTTGAGGTGATCATGAACGTTGACAGTCACGATGATATAAAGAAACCCCACCAGTAAAGATATTTGTCCAAGACGAAGAAAACCCAGTGGCAAGAATCACAGCATTTGCCCGAAGCGTCTGCCCGTCCTGTAACACGATTGACTTGCCGTCTGCTGTATAACCCTCTGCTCTGTTTGGAGCAACGAGGTTAATATGCCCTTGATTAACGAGAGCGTGGAAACCATCCTTCCTCCCGGTTCCCTCATCGTTGGTACGAATACCCCAGAACAACGAGTGCGCGTTTCGCAATGGAGAGTCCTTGGGAACCTTGAGCACGTCGAGCTACATTTCGTCAACCCGTCAACACATATCAATGATAGCAACAACAAATCACACACAGAACTTGATGTTAAAAAGTTCCAGAAAAAGCGTGTAATCTTGCTACCGAGTGTGGTAGCATGTAAGAAGCGTCTAATCAACTGTCAGCAGAGATCGAGATTTTGTATTGGGTGCCCACATACTCCAGGCGAGTCCGTAGCTCAATATGTGGGGAAAATATGCCAAGGCACCTTGGTGTCGCGATGTAAACAACATGTTACTGAAGGATACCAGAGACATACCTGCTCTTTCTGATCCAGTCAGGGAGCTGCCTCGGGGCCGCCAGTACAGCATCTGTCTTATCAAAAACGTTCGCCACGTTGATGCCCTGGCGAGCCAAATGAGAGGAAATGCTATATAACTATTCGTTAGTCCTACTACATTGGCACGGACTTGCACCTGCCATCGATGCTTACTCTTGTGCAGATTTTCCTCCTCCGACTACGACAACCGAGTAATCTGGATTTTCTTGAGCTTCACTCAAAATCTGATCAATATGTGATCCAAACTGGGAGGAGTGTATAACTGGGCCACGGAAACCAACGTGCTCCGCAGACTTTGCCGATAAGGTCTCAGGAATGTGAGCCTGACTGCATCCCTATAAGAAAGAAATTTATGACATGGTAAAATTTTTGAGCCAAATGAAATACCAACCCCAGTACACAAAACGATGCGAGCGTAACTCAACACTTGTTTGTTCCCTGTCCGGAGATCGAGGATTTCGACCTCCCAACCTGAGCCGTCGCTCCCACGTCGAATGTCAAGAATCTCCGTCTCGAATCGCATTTTTCCAGGGAGAAACATATTCGCAAACTTTTCCATATAAGCTGTCATGTCTTCCCCACAAAGTTGGTTCCCCATCTCTGGCTGGAGCGCAGGGGGTGGCATTGGTAGGGGAGAGAACCTAAATTCCCCATGCACGCTGCAACAAAATGAACGTGCCATACGCCAAGGAACAGACACCAGAACTTACTTGTTGATAGAGACGCCGGGATAAATACGTTGTTTAGCCCATACACCTCCAACAGACTTGTCACGCGTCAAGAGCTGCACATTTTGAAATCCATCCTGCAGGAGGGTGTAACCAGTGATCAACCCGGCCGCACCAGCACCTATGATACAGACACTCTGTTGGCGAACGGATTCGGTTGTTTTCGCTTCAACCATTAATCGTGAATAGGACGGGGAAAAGGCACTTAGAATGCGATTGTGGCTCCGTGAATCATATATACGTGGCAATCCCAAACTCCCAGGGAAACTTCCGTCATCATGAAACGTGAGCAGAACAGCGAGCCCGCCTTCACTAGTACTGCTGCCAATCACCATGAGTTAGTCAGGCTGAAATAGAACGAGTCCCGCATCCCGTCGTGGGGAGAGGATTGGCAGCGGCGGGGTCATGGGGAAGGGTGGTGCGACGAGGACATCAATGTTGTGTGGGTCGCATGACGCCGACTCGCGTGCGAAAAATACTAGGAGCTGGTGGCGTGTTGTCGTCGTCATCGTGTGCGTCGCATCGCGTCGACACCGCCGTTGTTGTCGACGCGCGCATTGATTGGTGGCACGGGTATGGTAGGGATCCCAAGCCTGAGGAAGTACCGCGCATGCGTTGAGTAGTGGGAAGGGTGAGGCAAGGTAGGGGATACTAGTGGCGTGGCGATGGGACAGCGTGGGGTAGCGTCATGTCGCTGTCTCGTTGTATCTCCTCAATTGAATTGTGATTTATAAACTTAGTAGCTGGCCACAACATTCGAGCATGACTTCGACACTAGATGTTGCAACGCTCGTCTACTCGACGACTTCAAGTTGCAGTACTACAAGATGACAGTGTCGACTCAATCAAGATCAGTCGGTTGAACAAGATCTACCAAGTACATATACACATTCTCGCCAGTTTCCGACACCCTCACGCCATTCTTCGCTTCGCTGTCATACATACAGCATGTGGCATGGATCCTGCGGCCAAGAAAATGACCGCTGTCCTTGCTGTGGCGTGTCAGTAACTCAGCCTTATGTGTCTTCCTGCGCAAACGTGGCAGCTACGAGAAGCGGCAGAACCAACGTCGCGTCAGCAAAGACCTTACAATGGAGTGTCAGTTATACGTGCAAGGCCACAACAAAAAAATAGTTACTTTGACGGATTCACCAGTGGAGGCAATCTTTCCCCACGAAACCGCTTCGTCTGGGCGAGCGCCAGAATCAGATCCATCGAATTCCTGGCCAGTGCTCTGGACAAAGAGATCAGCAACAAGTCGTAAAAAATATGAGGTAAATTCTGACGATGTAGACTGCGTAGTCAGCTCCTCCTCTCTGTAAATGTGTAAATGGAAAGATTTAACTGTAGTCCACTTGATGGCGAGGTTTACTCACGACCACCATCGAGTTTGTGATCTGATGTTTACAAACTCCACCGCCGAGGATAATCATTCCCGCCTTCTTCGAGTTGCGCGACAGCTCGTTCAAGGCACGAATGTCACACGCAATATCAATGATTAACCCGGGGTTTCGGAAGGAATGCATATAAACAATGTCTCCTATCGCACCGTCAGTGATGGCTGGGCAAAACACTGGAATGTTGTTCTGTAACCGTGGGCATCAGGAGGTCATTTGATAGTTGGAAACATGTACCATACTTACCTTGTAAGCCCAATAATACACGGATTCTTCGTTGTTGATTTCCTTTCCCATGCGGTGGATCATCGTGGATGGTGACCACAATTTGCCAGTGGCCTTTTGCTCCTCTAGCATGGCATCCATAATGGGGGTCAGCCAGTTCCCGAATTTGGTATAGTTCGAGTTGGAGATGATGAGATTTCCAATGCGTTGAATGGCTCTGCTGCGAAGATATGCCCCATCCACGTTGAAATCGCCGAGGTAGGTATCACCGAAACACTTGATAAAATCCTCCTCGATTCCTCCCGCAGTCGTCACGAGCACTGAGACGTGTTTGTGCTTTACGAGGTAGAGCAGGACCTCGCGCAGACCAGAAGAGATTAGGTTTGAGGTGTATCCCAAGAAGATGTTGCAGCGTGTTTGGGTTTTGTCCTGTGTATCAGCCTCTGATCCGTTGACAGCGACAGGCTCCTCTATTGTTCGCCATTTTCGCTGGATCATGGAGCATGAGTGATGGACTTGCACATACACCACGAGGCAAACGCACCATGCGATTGACGATCTCGACTGCTCTTCCGAAGCTAGTAGCTTGGAACCCAATCCTCTCGTAACTACGAAGAAGATCCTGGAGCATCAGGCCTTTGTCAAAGTCGGGTCCTTTTACTGGGATCGAGAATTCGGGAGCAGGTAGCGACTCCTCGAGAAAGATGGCCGCAATATCTTCAAGGACCTTGGATTCGGAAGACATGTTGGATCGGCGGCAAGGATCAAATAGCTTGCAGGTGGCGTTTTGGACAAAGGTACATTCAATGGTTTAAATCCTCTCGCCGAGATCGGAAGCAAAGCGGCGTGGTAATCAATCCTTGGGCTCAGTTTGCGCCGTCCTGCGCATAATAACCGCCAATTCGGTAAAGTGGATTTCATATATCTGTCAATATGAATGAGAGAAGGTCATATCCTGTCAAACAGTCACTGAGACACTGATGTGCTAACCAAAAAACTGCTTGCGAGGGCGCTCGAGCAGCACGACAAATTGACAAATTGAAGTCAAGGGATGGGTTTGTAGTTCAAATACATAACAAGCTGATGGAATAAGGGTCGCATAGACTCCTGAAGTAATGGACGGAGATTCTCCAGACCCACTGGCAGAGTCTTTGGGACACTTGAAGCATGTAGTCCGGCGCTCATGCCAAGAGAGATAGTGGCTCACCATACTCACTTCCGTGCTCACAATGTTGTTCGTTTCCGAGGGAGAAGGAAATCGTTGTTCCATTGCAAACCAACTATTCTGTTATCCTTAGTCGGCTCCACCATACAACCACCAACGGAGAAACGTTCGGCGCGGAGAAAGAGCGCAACACTTGGGGATTGAAATCGAGATTGTGTGATGATTAGGATTACAGCTGGTAAGCAGAAGTTGAAAGTGTGTGAAATGTATGGTCAACTATGGGCCCACAACCAACCAATTGGGTTATAAAGTCCTTCCCGTCGTGCCAGGTTTGTTGTTACACTCATCTCGCAAATAAAACGGCGACTGTTTCGCAGAAGAGCGCACCACAACTTGAACCTGAGTCACTGTCGAGCAAATCAGATGCCAAGATCTGCGCCACGAGAACGAAGCTTTATCCAGAGTTCGCTTTTTGGTGGACGCCGTGTATTTTGTCATCTCTCGCGATTGCTGCCTTTCACTCTCAACACAGCCGCACTCTCGATGCAAACATATCTCCTGGACCAGGCCATGGTCTCACGACTATACCGAATACGAACTGGACACTCTGTGAATTCAACCGCGAGGCCGAGAACACGCGAATGAACTACGCTCCCACCTAGTGACTGGCCGCCATTTTCACTGGAAGCGGATGTGATCGTGGGGAAGGGACCCCTGATCCAGTATTTCTCGTCTGGGCTCCCCTTGGCGATGCGGAAGACAAGCACCTGAGGTGAGATGCGCCGACATAAGGGTGATATTCCGCATGACTTCCAGAAGGTCGCTGCATTGGCATGTGTAGATCGATGAGAGAAGAAACTGGTATGTACGGCGTCCGTGGGAGCGGATTGTATGATGAAGAAAACCGGACGACGAGCTATCTTGTCCTTCCATTAAGAAATAACTCATAATGATGACAAGTATTGTCGTATGTAAGTAGGCCGCAAAAACAGCGGCGTTCAATGTTCAATACACTCACCAAGGATAGCAGGGAAGGGAAGAAATTTACTTTTTGGTTCAGCCTGCACTGTCACTCACCGGGTGAACCTGATTCCAGGTGGTGCTGAGCAAGGATCGCTCACTAACAACTACACTATGAGCTCGAGAAGAGCAGAGGCAGTCGCGATCTAGATAGTCCATGTCGAGTGGAGAAAATGACCTGTGAAATACACAGACGACACTTCAGATTTGTGAGGTGTCCTTATTCGACGATTTCTGAGGTTCAGATCAAAGTTTGGGTCGCCAGGTGGTTTAAATCCAAAGGACCCCGTCAAAGTCGCCTGGATGCATAAGCTCGGGTGAATACGTTCGTTGCTCTGCGACTAGTGCTCGCTAGCTACTACCCACCCCCATTCCGCCGTTGGTGGTCGTTTAACTTGTGGATCAAGCTCGCTGGGCGTTCGGCTTGCGTGAGAACCTCATGGAGCCGAGCCTCGTGGTTTGTGAACCACTCGGAACAACACATAACTTGCATGCAAGCAGTCGCGAGTTCATCGCCCTCGACGACGTCGACGTTCAACAATGAAACGAAACCAGTCATCAAGGGCATCGTCGCCGACACCGACAACATTCTCTGGTATCTCCAACTACCGCACTGAATCGTACCGGCCCGTCAAGGATCAAGGATCTATGCCAGCAATGCCCTCGTTCGATCCCAAGGTTATCGCGAGGACGCATTACAACGAACTACAGCAATACCTCGTAACGTACCTCGCAAAGGGTCCGTACGACTTTGTTGACATTCGGATGGCCCGTCCAAACCTAACACCCATCTTACAGCACCCGCCAATTCTCGCTCGACTGCGCGTCAGAAACTTACTCGTCTCACGAAGCAACAATTCCAAGAACTGTCCACGGACGTATATGACGAGCTCATCCGTCGGAAAACGAACACACCAGATGACGAAAGTGTGTGTCGTTGATATATATCATGATCTTACAACGCCCATCCATTTTCATACCCAGTGCCTTGTCTGCCGCCTCGCGACGAGTTTCATCCAAAGAGGAACCAGGCACGACAAAAACTTGCCACACTCCCCACCCCCCGATTCGAAGATCTGTCATCTGATGTGTACTTTGAGCTATCGAGACGCTACCCAGAGTTCAAAGAAGAGGTCAGTGGGTTTTCCAGATCTGCCATCTGTCTCACTTCTCATGTCTTCATCCGACAGATTGACGTCGGAACACCTCCCGTCGGTTCACCGGGATCAGCTTATGACGATATGCCTTCACCAGAATTTCACGCTTCGCCCCGGTCGGATGCCCCTACCCTCCCTTCAGGTACTCGGATAGCACGCATGTCTGAAGAGAGAGGCATGGATAATGTATATGCGTCCCATGCATTAGGCCGACGTCCTTCTGAAGACGCATTGAGGAGACACCGACCGAGCGACGATGAAGTTCCACCTAAACGTAGTGAAGACGCCTATGGATCAGACACCAACCCATACGGACTTGGTTCTCGAAAAAAGCCATCCCAGGATGTTGCGCGTGGGGCGCAGCCGGACTTTGGTCGCAGGCCGAGCGCATCGACCAGCATCCACAGTGACTCTACGAGCACAACCAATGCTCAGAGTGCAACTGCAACAAGTGGTATGGTTATCCCGAACAAGAGCACGATCGCGGAAGAGGACATCGAAGTGCCGTATGGGCGCGAGGAGGCGCGGGATAGTTCGGTCGTGGTCGTTGAACGCGGCAGAGACGGAGATGCGGATACCTATAGTGGGTTGGATGAACATGAAGGTCCCTCCATAGGCGGCTTGAGTGCACTGAGTGCGCGATTGAGAGCTCAAGTCTCAGCGGATACTTTGGACGACGACGAGGGCAATGGGACAAGGAGTGGCGATGATTACTTTGACAAGGTCTCACTCGGACGTGCGTCCGTAACATCTGATCGATCGGCCAACGTTGCGAGGGCCATAGGTGGACGCGTCAGCGTGGGAGGAGAGGATCACGACCGGCTGAGACGGGAGTACGAATTCAAGATTGCGACAATGCAGGGCAGAATCGTGATGCTGGAGCGAGATCTCGGAAATGCAGAACAACGAGAAAGGGAGATACGGGACGCTCAACAGCGTACTAAGCTACTAGAAGAGGAAATTGATGGTTTCCGCAAGGTGTGTTGGGATTGACACTGAACCCCAGTTTTATCCTGATTACCTGCTTAGCGTGCCGAAGAACATGGAACAGCAATGAAGGCACTGCAAAAAGAGCTCGACGAACTTCGCGAGCTGCGAGCAAGAGAGAGAGAAAGGGAAATGAAGCGGGCCCAAAATGACGAGGAAGAGCTCCAGATCCTTAGAGACCGCCTTGAGCACCTCGAGGATGAGCGCGGAGGTGTCTTCTCACTGGTTCGTTTTCCAAATCACGCTATCTTCTGTGCCTGACTTTTCAATAGGGTGACAGTGATATGACTGAACAACTTCGTTCGGATATGGAGGGTTTGATGACTGAGTTGGCGGATCTTGGCCGTCGGAACGACGAATTGATGACGGCAAAAGATGCGGATCTCGCGGTCATTCGCGATCTGGATAATCAGCTCAAGGAATACAAACGCAAGTACGAAGTGGCAAAGACCGAACTAAGAAGTGTAAAGGGTAGGCTTCCTTACTCCATTTTATCGTGGTGATACTGAACAATGCTTCCTTTCCTTACTTTCATAGCGACTTCTCAATTGCATACGCCGCCTCCTAAAATGGATGATCAAATGCCAATGGCTTCGGACGGTGGACTAGTCGACATACACGTTACTGCCTTTGTGTCGGGGGTCGATAGTCTCCTGGCGGCAGGACGGTCAAATGCTCCGACGCGCGTCCTCATGCCTATGAAAGCTGTTGTAAACTCTACCTCTGCGATCATCGAAGACGTTCGAGCATACGAGTTACGACCTACGCGCACTAACGTCGACACTGACCATCTTCGCACCCTTCGTGAACGCCTCGAAGCAACCCTTTCGAATCTCGTAGTCGCAACCAAAACGCACGCCATGAGCTCCGGAATGTCGCCCGTCAGCCTCCTTGATGCTGCTGCAAGCCACGTTTCCGCGACTGTCACAGACATCTCCAAGGTCGTTTGCATCCGAAAGGCCACACGAACCGAACAAGAAGAATTCTCGGTTCCTCCGTTGGCTTCGCAGTCTGTGCCCTCCCTTCGTTCCATCGAAGAGCTGCGGGCTGGGCACGAACGCAAATGGTCTGCCGCAAGCTCGAGACGTGCAGAGGGTGAATCGTCAGCGAGCAGATTTTTGGACAGAAGAGGGGCATCCTCTTCTGAACCATCGAGTTCTAGCACGAACTCTCCGCCTCCTATATTTGACAAGTCACCCATTCCCGGCAGTGGAGTCATTAGCGATGACTCTGCACCACCTGAAGATGCATGGTCCGAACTCAAGGTGCGCTTTCAGTCGCGGTTTCGCAGCCGTTACTCATGACGACTTGTTGTCGTGGACAGCCCTACCTCGAAGCCCAGACCGAATCCATCGTGTATGCCATTCAAAGTGTACTCTCTGGTGTACGCACGCCAATACCAGCGCCGACTTTGAACGAAAACTTGACGCAGATCATCACGATCGTGTCCAGCATCGTCGCCGTCTGCAGTGGCAACCTACCTCCTGCAACCGCCCAACAAGGCGCCGAGATCTTGGAGCAGCTTTCTGAACATGCCAAGAAGCTGCAGGACGTCCAAGCACTGCCAGAGGTGACGAAAGAGTCGAGACAGATTATGGCCAAGTCCAGTTTTGCGGTTGCGAACGCGATGAAGGGGCTGATGAAGCTAGGGGAGCGATAGATACTTTTATGGCCTGCAACGACGCTGGTTGTTTCGGCTGTCGTTACTTTCTCTCATCCATTTCGTTTTCGATCACACACGCCGTCTACGCAGTGCGTTTACGGGACTATATTTCTCGTGTTCTTGGATTATGTTATACCTTTTCCACTTGTTACAATATATATCATAATCAGTCCAGTCACAAGATCATAAGTTCTCGGTCTTTGCAGGTTTGGAGCCGCTGTGACACGTATGTGACTTGTTACTGTGTTGATTATGTAATCCAGCGTAGAGATGATCGGTGCAAGCATTATATTATAAGAATGCTCAGACAGAATAAGCGACCCTCCCTTCTTGTTTCCTCACCACGACTCGCAATACTGATTCATGACATCACCGTCAGCACCGTCCAGACCCTTTTCAGACTCGCACACTCAAGAACAACTCAAAATATCAAGACCCGGCGTGCCACTGATGCCGTTGTCCGGCGACTCCAAGGTTATTGCGAAGACGCATTACAACGAGCTACAGCGATATCTCGTGGCATACTATACCAAAAGTTCGTACAACATTTATTGACATTGGGCGACTCATTGAACAACCAACTATGTACTTACTTAAATAATGACACCTTGTAGCACCATCGAATTCTCGCTCGACTGTGCGCCAAAAGCTCACGCGTCTCACGAAACAACAGTTTCATGAACTGACTGTGGACGTCTATGATGAACTCATGCGCCGCAAGACGAATACGCCAGAAAACCTTGGAGGTGCGTCTCGTTGGTGCTGAACAACGTGATCTCACGATGCCTATACTTAGCTCTGCCTCCGCGCCAGGAATTTCATCCAAAGAGGAACCAGGCACGACAGAA
>JBBPLG010000351.1:0-25375 GCA_038089695.1 Xanthoconium separans | reverse complement strand
GTGGAATTCAGGTGGCAAGTAGCGAGCACTTGAGTGGTTAGGGCAGGTGAATGGTAACAACAGTCTGGCATTGTCTCGCGCTCGCTGGCATTGTCGTGCGTGCGTGGTGAGGGTGAGCACACAAGTCTGCAAGTTCACATGAAAGGGGGGCCATGGGGCAAGTCAGTGCGCGTGCGAGTGGTTGGGCAAGAGACATGCAAGCGAGTGTGCGCTCGCGGGAGGGTTGGGGTGACAGTGCGATGATGCAACTGTGTGAGCGTATTGTCGTGCACTCGCCAACGTTGTCATGGGTGTGCGCGGTGAGGGTGAGTGCACAAGTCTGCATGTGCATGTGGGAGCGGGAGCCGTGGGGCGAGTCAGTGCACGTTTGAGTGGGTGGGCGAGAGCGCATGGAAGTGAGTGTGCACTTGCATGAGGGTGGGGGAAAAGGCAGAGTGAACGAACGCCTCGCGTGAACAAGCAAGAATCCGCACGGTGGTGACAACCGTGGTCGCAAATCGTCAAAGAGAGGGCCATGGATACGCCCAAACATTTGAGGGCATACACGACATCAAGAGCAGTAACAGTCTTGCACTTGGCATGCTCAGTGTATGTGACTGAGTCACGAATGACCTATATGAATGATGAGCAGTCTCCTCGAGAGAAGCGAGGATTTGAACCGACATTTTCGGGAAGATCTTGAAAATACCATGGATCTCTTTGTAGATGATCCCAGAAATATGCTTCACACCTCCACAACGTGCGAGATGACGGATGCCAGGCTTCATGATACCTGGTGCCGTGTCAACACAACCGCAACTCTTGGAGTCTGATCACTCACCTTGAATGTTATCGTGGAGAAGGTTGCAGTGACATTTGGCACCACCCTCTGTCTCGTGGTCAGACAAGCGACTTGATCCAAGTACATTTCCATTGGCATACCTTGCCACCTTTTCCACGGCCAGATATTTTCTAAGTGGGAGTTGTTGGTGGATGGATGAACGAGTGTTGTTGTTTGTCACACGCTCGCTGTACACCCAGCGCACACGCTGTTCAACAATATCACGGTGCTGGTTTGGACCAGGTGGACGAAGATGGCGGCTCGATCATAAACATGATATCTGTTTGAGTAAATACATGGTCACTGCTGGAGAGAATCTACGAGACGGGTGGGCAAAATAGGGCTTTGCGCCATCGGGGGAGGATACATAATATGCAGGGTACACAGCGTAGTAAGGTACTAGCATACCTTGAAAGCTTAGCCTTTGACCCCGACCCCGAGTCGACCCTTGTCAGTCCCTCAGCGCCCGGTCGTAATGCAAAAGTCGAAAAGTTAACCTGATCCTTCTCGCCCACCGTACACGGATCCGTTATACTCGGAATCTGCCGTGACTTGTTTGGCTCAGCCTCCGGGATATGTGTATGAACACTTGGGTTGGTCCATCCACTCGATTTATTTTCGCCTGCCGGGCCGGTGACGCGTGGACAACTTGCTGTTCAGATCGCATTCGCCTTTTCCGAATACGTGTCCGTGAGTGGTTGCAAGTGCACCCAATCGTTCCCTTTCGTTGACGCTCGGACTAGAAAATGGCGTTCCGATCACCCAGGTCTCTGCGAAATCACAAAAAAGCTATCTGAGGCCCGATGCCGATCAGGGCCAAATCATTTGGGAGTCCAAAAAGTTGAGAATCCGAAGTGCGTGTTGCGTTGGGGAGGGGCGGGGGCGCGTAGGCTCACCCGGTCTTGTTCACTTCACAGTTCCGATCGAGAATATCAAGGAACTCAGGTCGGGGTCCGACGCGAAGTTTCAGCTCGCGCGCGAATACGAGGACCGATGGATCACTGTCATTTACATGTTGGACGGACAGTACAAGACCCTCCACTTGATCGCTTCTTCGCCGAATACGTTCCAGCTTTGGGACATCACATTGAGAAAGCTCTATACGATACGACAAGAACCCATGACAGGCCCTGGAAACGAGGAGATTCAGCAGGCGGTCTGGATGAAACAGTGTCGGAAGTCTGCTGGCGACGCCAACGACCAATAATTGTCTTTCGAACAGGTTGCAAAGCTCTGCAGACGATTGAACATCAATTCGTCTCAGGAGGATCTCATTCGGCTGTTCATGGTGAGAGGGTTTTGTCACTGCACTGTCTAGTTAATGAATTGTGGCTGGTCTAGAGCGCAGACTTGCAACATCGTCAGTACCTCGACTTTGCCGACTTTCAGACGTTCGTCAGGCTTCTCAAAGCCCCTCCCGAAATCGATTTGTTGTACAAAAAGTTGTCTTCGATGAACAACGGAAAGCTTTCGTTCACTGTCTTTGAATGCTTTATGCGAGATACCCAAAAGGTATGTGCTTTTGAAGTCGATTTCATACTGCTGACCTGCGTACAGTCAAGCCTCACCAAACACGAACTCCAACGCCTTTTTGTACGCTATAGCACAAGGACATCCGACGGTTGCAGTGCATCCTCCAAACCAGATCTCGCCAGCCTCCAGATGTCTCTGGATGTTTTCGCCGCCTTTCTCTTATTCCCCAGGTAACTCGGCTTTCATTGGCCAAAATGCCAAAGTCTATCAACCGATGACACATGTCTGACTATTTCACATCCTCATCCCACAACATGTATCTCGTTGAAAACCAGCTCATCGGAACCAGTACCATCGAAGGTTACATCCGGCCCTTCTGCATAGCTGTCGTAGTGTTGAGCGTATGGTTGCTTCTTCTTCATACCTTGCAATCGCTGACAGGAGTCCTAGTGGATATTTACGATGGAGAGCACGAGCCAATGGTGTTCCACGGCAAGACCTTGACTTCCAAGGTGTCGGTCCGCGAGGTGTGCGAGGCGATCATGAAATACACTTTCGTCACCTCACCTTATCCGATCATCATCTCGGGTGAGATTCATTGTTCCCTTCCCCAACAAGACATGCTTGCTGGGCATCATGCGCGAGGTCTTTGGCGATGCTCTAGTGAACGCCCCGCTTGAAGGGAGGCCGTTATCCGGGCCATTGCCAAGTCCTGAAGACCTCGAGGGTCGGGTCTTGTTGAAAGTTGGTGTACTCATCAGATGGCGTTTCAAACGCGATCACTGACTGCGCCTCTATCGAAGGTGAAGAATCTCTACATCTCCGAAACCGAACCGATTCGCGAGAGAGATCTCGCGTTCGATACAGAGTTGTCCTCGGCCGAAGCCTCCGCCTCCGATTCCGACTTTTGCATGAGGTCAGAGAAGAGTTCAAGAGAGTGAAACTGCGCGAGGTAGAAGCCGTCAAAGGTAACGAATTCACGACTCGATCTCGTCATCGTGACGCTTGGCTGAGCGTCACGCCGACGACACCCACAGAACTGAAGGAAGAGCTTCGGAAAGCCCGCAACGTGTTCAATCGCGTTCGGGGGTTGCATCCATCTACTGAGGGATCTGCCACTGCAGCGCTTCAAGTGTCGCGGGATCAACAAGAAAGAAGAGTATGCTCCCGAACACATGTGTTCGCTCTCCGAGACGACGGCGAACAAGATTCTCAAGCAAGGCGCGGCCAATCTGATCAAGCACAACAAGACGCACTTGGTCGGGATATACACTAAAGGTACAAGAGTAAGCTCGACAAACTATTTACCTCATCGATATTGGGCGGCTGGTGCACAGCTGGTTGCCATCAACTGGCAAACATTCGGTACGTAAATATGTATTGTCTTGTGGGTGGGTAGCGTCGTGGAATTGACATGCTTCCATCCTTATAGATTTGGGGTACATGATCAATCGTACAGTATTCCAAAGGAATGGAAGGAGCTGAAACCGGAGGTTCTTCGCAAGACTGAAGACCCCCGCAAGTCTGATAAGGAGCACCTTTATCATCACAAGCAGTATTATTTGGACGTGATGGTAAGCCCTTCATTCTTCGCCGAGCTTCTGTTCCTCTGACGTGGGTTCCCTGACGGGTCATTTCGGCTTAGCAGCTGCCCCGTCCCAAGGACGCCATGGGGCGGGAGATTATGGACAAGATCCATACGTCGAGGTGCCGATTCACACTCCCGACTGGGTTCTCCCGAATGGTTTCCCTCGCCACCCTCCTCCAGCGCGTCCTCTACCACTTCATCCACTAGCGTACACCGATCGGTCACGACAATGCGCACGAGTGCGGTCAAGAACAACGGGTTCAGTATGGCAAGAGACGTTGAAGCTGCCGTTCGAGTGCATGGGGGACATGAGCGACCTCGTGTTCGTGCTGTTCACCATCCAGCGAGATGGTGAGTCGGACGGGGAGCCGATCACAGTGTATTGCGTCAGCCCAGGCAGTCTTGCAATGGGTGCGTTTTCTTTTCAAAGCGTCGGTGAGAGAGACTGACGCGTGGGTGCATGTAGGATATCGGCATCAAATGGTTTGTGAACATGAGCATCCACCGTCGGACAACTTCAGTGGGACAACTCGCACGGTGAGAAGCGCAATCGTTTACCGGGTCCGGGTTGGCCGTACCATGGACTGGGGAACATATGTACCACCACGCATGCCGTTGAGTGCTGGCAGAGGGGCCAAGCGAAGTCACCATGGTCACCGGCCATCGTTCGAATCATCACATAGTACAACGTCATTTGCTATAGCAGACAACACGGCATGACGAGTTGCACAAAAACAGTACTCAGATATCTCACGCAGGGGTAGGATGGATAAGGAGACGAATCACGGACCAAGCAGAGAGTGGTGGGAGATGATAAAGAATGGCGACCTCACGACAGTGTCGCGTGAGCCATGCATCCAGGGAACACCTCGCTGTATTTGGGAGGCGGGGTTGGGCCTGTCGAGAGAAACACGCGCGAACAACGAACGAGTCATCCATCAGCAGACTACAAGGCAAAAGGCACACGTCGAAGGACCTTGAAGGTGCCCGTTTTATTCTCGATCAGCTCCAGGACCTTATCGGCTACGTATCCCTGAACGACAATTGCCCTTGTGCATTCTTCGTAACAGATGCGCCAGTTGTGAATTTCTGGGCAAGAAACATGGATACCTTTTTCAATTCAACGTCTGCCGACCTATCAACAAAGTGGCCTCTCGCAAATGCGCCCCAAGCGACCCAGCAGAGACTTCAAGGCCATGGATAGCTGTGACAAACTTGCGTTTGTTCCTCTCGGTTAGCTTGATCGTAATTTGCGATGCCTGTCGACATCGTGATCGCTCGTTCACGAAAGGGAACAACGCGAGAGCGCAGCATCTTCTTCGTAAGGGCAGCATCAGCCTTCGCCTCTGCCTTTGCTTCCTTCTTTGCAGTGTCCTTTTCGAACTTGGCCTGAGCCTCCAAGCTGAGCGTGCCGAGTTTCGACTGGAGAGATCGTCATGGACTCGACTGCATGATAGAGTAGAGATGACTCACCCTCCTAGTAGTACTTTTCGAACCGCTGCCAGGGGTGAGCCTCATGTAACCATCATGCACTTCGTAAAACTTGACCCGAATTCACAGTACTCTGGGGGAAATGTGCAAACTATGCCGAGATAATCATGAACGCGATGTATAATGTAGAGGGAGGGACTCTCGCAGTACAGGACTGGATGAGCTCAGTCGGGGTCCTTGTTGGTCATGATCAGATCACGTGATCATTTCACGTTGGTCAAATAAAGTGTTCATTCGTTCACGCCGTTCCGACTGGGTCGTCACTCCGTTTTCACCCCTTCCCTTGTCGCCACCTTGGAAATGAAAAGAAGCTCGAAGATCGGAGCCGTCGAAGACAATCGCTGCGTAGTTCTTTTCGCTAGTAAGTACTGGATTGACTCAACTCCAAGGTCAAACTTGATCTGTTCAAACTTGCACCCTTGCTCGCACGCTGTCATCGAACTATCATTGCTTTACCAAGACAGGTGTAGAGATGATTTGGTAAATGGTTAACGGCAGTTCCGAGTTGAGCGGGACTAGTAAGTTATGCTTCCGAGACTGTACAATATTCTCTTCTGATCCAAAACGCAGATTCGTCTTCTCTGGTATCGACACCAGTTCTTGAGGAAGCTGATTTTGTGATGCTCTGTGTGGCTTGGTTGATGCGGGGTGACAGTACTGACAATTACTCCTGGGATGACATCGATTACGCCCAAAGCGGCGCAAACCTATGTAAGCCCAACCAGCCGACTGAAAAGTTTCGACTGACTAAAACAATCCACAGATCTAACTTGTCATTCAACGAAAACATGCCACCGCGCTCAGTCCGACGCTATACTGACACTGCTCGACGTTTTATTTCCGCATGTAATGCGAGTAGATTTGATACAGATCAGGTATCAGTCAGTCAGTTAGTTTCAATTATGTGCCGCCACCGCCAGCAGTCTTTTGTCTAATCCAGATTGTCGTGTCGCTTTCTCTGCGCTCAGGCGTTCATTGGTTAATACTGATTAGCGACTGACGCAGAAGATTCTTTCAGTGTTTTGTAGTCATCTGCTTAAACATAAGAGGTGCGGGTTAAATGCACTTCTGTCCCGTTCCCCACCCCAAACGAATAACAATGCCACGACACATCTTCTTATTAGCTGCTCCAACGATAGCAATAGTGCAGATGTTGCAAGCGCCATATACTACCCCACACTTTGCTACACTCTCTGGGAGCACTTGACCGAATGAGGCTGACTGGGCTGCGTTAAATAACTTCGTCGGCGGACGCCTTCAAGCGCTCAGGCCATGGGCCGCTGTTTGCTATACACCTGACCCGCTTTACAATGCAAAAGACTGCCAGTCAGTACTCTCAGGATATGACGACGACACAGGTACGTTTTTAATGCACTGTGCAGGGTTCACCTCAGTCAAATTGGCTTCGTTTGTTTCAGCGTGAGGCAGTTCCCGCAGCGCTCTTGTGGGCGAACGGGGAGTCGTGTGGTTACGGCCGAGGCTGCACTTTGAACTATAGTAACCTCGGCCAATTGATGGTGCAACGTGCTATCAAGGATCGACACCCCCTTACGGCGTCTCAATTCTGAATGCCACAGACGCGAGTAATGTGGTCAAGTGGGCAACTGTTCATAACATCAAATTACCATAAAGAACACAGGTATATCATCTGCTCTCTACGAGTTAAATTTCCACCCATGGGAACTAGGTCATAATTACCTTGGCTGTTCTGCTGCTCCATCCGCCCCTGCAGGTTAATACTCACCTGATGGACAACGTCATCTATGTACAAGATTTCATTCCCCAGGGATTGGATGCTCCACCAATTCCCGCCTTGTTTATGGCTTCATGCGCAGAGATATCAAAGTGGGTACCTCAAAGCTATGACTTCCCACTCCGCATTGAGCGTTGCATGGTTTATGAATATACTGCGGCACAAAATATCACACCAGTTGCTAGAACCTGTCTGACTGTTGGCACTGATGAGTTCATTGCTAAGTTTCTAAGCCCTTTCGTTGACTCACCAACTCAGCTGTCGGGTTCCTCCAAGGAGGTGGACTTGGCGTGTAATTGTATTTCTTTTGCACGAGACATAGTTTCTGACAGTCTTGACTTCGCAATAGCCTGGCACCTACCTATGGAGACATCGCCTTGGTTTGTGGATTTGATCAAGCTAACCCCCCTTGAAACAGGCAGATAATGTGATCGAATTCGAGGTAATTTTGCTTGCTTTGAGCGTTCCGTCCGGTTAATCTTTCGTGCGGTAGGTTGTCACCGCGGACGGAAAGATTAGGATTGCGATAGCTGGGGTATTGTCAGTGCGTACCAATTCACGTGCTCCCCACATTGTCGTTCTGATCCTTGTAGCTCGCGCCACTATTCGGGTATACCTCTTGTTGAGGTTCAGTTCTCTCACATCTCTGTTGTACTCAATGGTTCGAAAAACTTGACCGCTCTTGGCATCGAATTTATTAGCATATTGGCCAAATATCACAACGGGTGGACGGAGATGGGTATCACGATTGGTCATGTTGTGATTCTATGGCCAGGCATCCACTGACTCCTGGACCTTCTTCCTCTTCAGTTGCCGCGAGTGGCAATCCGAGACACAACAAGTCGGACGTCGCAAAGTCAACCTCACCACCCACTCCTACGGGAAGACTCCATGTTCAAAATTCAGTTATCTGTCCTCCTCCCCCATCAATGTGGAATCACTAATTCAAGCAAGAGCGCCGACACATCTGTCGTCAGGCGAAGTTCATTTCCGAACTCTCCGTCCTTCTCGGGTTAAGAGCTCCAGTTCAACTACTTTATCGTTCGCTCTCTGGCCTAGGTCGTCGCGCAGAAACGCAACACGCACGTTGGTGCCGGCAGAGACGACGTTGAGATGCGCGATCTGCTAGTTTTGGCCAACAACGTCACGCCAGCTGGGCCTGTTGTCGTCGTCCATCCAGGCTCGGATGTTGTGCTCTGGCAAGGTGGGCTTGCTTAGCTAGCGCGGACACGGTACGAACACTTTCTTTCTCCCATGTAAGCATGTCCTTTGCAGACGACGGCGGACCACCGCAAAACCCACCGGCACCGGACATTGGCGCCGTCGCAGCGACAGTCAGCATCATCGGTGTCATGGCACCCGCCATCGCCTGGCTCATCGTCCGCCTGTGCCGTTTCTTCCGACTCTAAATTCGCATTCGGTACGTTTTATATCTCATTATGCCACCACTCGCTGACAACAACGACCAGTTCACAAACCACTCTGTCTTAGCACCAAGGCACCTCTTGGGACTTTGCAGACCCCGACCCGTCTCATACCTCAAGGACAAGGACGACTGAAGTTCACCTCCACCCGCACACCGTTGCTAGAATGCCCTTTCTATTTTATTGTTCTTCGCTACTTACTTCGCTTCCCGACGCTCACTTGTCTATAAATCGTATTCTATGCAAGCATTCGCTTTTTCTTTCCTCTCGTTATCCACGACTTTGATCCCCAAAGTGTTCGCCAAACCTTGTATTCCGATGACACGGACAAGGCAATGTTCTTCCCCACCTCAAGCAAACTGCTTGCTCGCCATCTCTTTTCCTCTCTCCTTCTACGTTACTTCTCGGCGGGAGCCCGTACAGCTCACGCAGCCGGCTACCGCGACACCACAGTTCCATGTACACGTGTGAAAATATGATAAAACTCCCTTGACCACATGGTCCAAGGGAGTCGTTCTTAGCTACAGGAGGGCCGACTCCAGAGACGTGGCGGCACCCGCGAACTGTGACCATCCATGACGAAGCTATTGTACGGGATAGTAGCATGTGAGTCGATTATCGCGCTAGACTCTTTCACACAAAAATAACTTAAATTTTCCACCGCAGAATAACATGTCATTTATGGCAGCCCACCAAAGTGGACAACATAGGAAACGTAAACATACTGTCACCACTAATAGCCTAATTCGTCAATTTCCATCCCATCAACTCTGTCTAAGGCTCGTTGCAGGACATCATGTTAAACAGCGAAGTGGACCACGTTGGGTCAGCTCCCTTTCTCGATGCTCAAACTTAGGTTAAAACTTGTAAACGAAAGTTCTGCTAACACTCATACATCCGACCGCTTCTTCCATCTGTTTGTCTGTCTTACTGTACATGACAGGTACAATGTCACCCCTGCTTCAATCTCGCGCGGCATGGCTGCTGATACTCTCTCCTTCCAGTGTTTTTGTACCGCCTGTCACCAAGTCACAGGTGATGGTGGTAGCCCATGGTGTTTTCATACCGCCAGTCACCAAGTCACAGGCGATGGCAGTAGCTCGTAGTGTTTTTGTACCGCCAGTCACCAAGTCACAGGCGATGGCAGTAGCTCGTAGTGTTTCTGTACCGCCGATCACCAAGTCACATGTGATGACAGTAGCTCGTAGTGTTTCTGTACCGCCGGTCACCAAGTCACAGGTGATGACGGTAGCTCGTAGTGTTTTCGTACCGCCGGTCACCAAGTCACAGGTGATGGCAGTAGCTCATAAAGTTGTCCCACCGTTCACCAGGTCACAGGGGATGATACCTTCAGGAACACCTTGTCTTGACAGGGATGGAAAGCCAAGATGAGTGATTGTTTAGGTGGGGAAGGAAATGGCGGCCCAGCGGAGACCTTTCAGGCGGACGGGATGCCCCGAACGAAATCCAGGGCGCTGGGTAGGTCCTTCAGGGCAATGGGATGTCCCATTGCAAATCCGAAACCTAGCCTTAAACGATCACACAGGTTTTCCCCGGAATGAAAACCATGTGGCAGATTTTCGCAGGGCGATATCATTTGTTTGTACATGGTTATTTGTATTTGGTCTCCCCGCCCGGTCCCAATGGGGGCCCACTTCGACCCGGCTTCGGTGTCGAAACAGCTCCAAATCGGTGCGTCGCGCGCGACATGCCAGACGGCTATAACTCGGACAGTGCGGTCTCCGAATTCGTGAGCACCCCTCGCTTGCAAAAATTAACGCTGATAATCACGAATGTAAATGTGTCCATCAGATGGAAGCAATCCTCGAAATGTCCCCATTCGACTATCGGGAAAACAAGTATCCCCAGCCACGGAAACGCCTTCTTCGTCCCAAACTGTGCCGGTGCTCCCTCGGACTACAATCTCCCCACCCCAGATTCCCTCTTGCATTTCCTTCGGTCTCCAGCATGCCCACCCACACTACCCTTACGCCGCATAGACCCCCTCCTCCCCATACCATCCTACACAAAACATGGGCATTTCCCCCACCGACATCGAAACCCTCGACGGTTTATCCATGAGCGGAATTACCGCACATCACCTTGGATCCTCCCTCCCCGCCTCGCGCGTAAATGGCCTCTCCAAACCCGCACCATCTGCTCCCCAGTCCGTTCCCACCGCCAAACATCCCGATCTTGACACCCACCTCACTGAAAAACGACGCAGACGCCGCGAATTTCACAGTGCTGTCGAGCGTCGAAGGCGGGACAACATTAACGAGCGTATCGGCGAATTGGCCGGCTCAATTCCGGGTGTCCTTTCCAAGTGCGATGGCACGCGACCGTGTCCGTTTGTATTGCAATAGCCTTGTCTGATTATGGATGTCAACAGGGGTGCACGTCTTGCCTCCTGAGGATGGGTTATCCGATTTACCAGAAGAGGGACCGACGGTCAAAAAGGACCCGAGCGAGGAATGCGAAACGTTGGCACCGACTTCTCCTACGCCTGCATCTGCTGCCATCGGGAACCTGAATGAGCAAACGACGATCAGAGCCAACAAGGGTATGATTCTCCGCGAAGTACGTCCCCGTTTCGATATGCATACACCGTGTCTCACGTGTCGATCGGCTAGTCTGTCGAGTACATTCGTTACCTCCAGCAGCTCGTGTCGATACAAGCTTCGAGAGGGAGAGACTTGGAAGAGCGTAATCGGACGTCGGAGAGAGAATTGGCGGTACTCAAGGGTGAACCTGCACCTTCATCCTCGTCTTTGTCATCTGTGGAATCCTCAGTCGTTTTGTCTGTGTCCTCGCCTGTGTCTTCGAAGCCGCCCTCTCTCGCGGAGTCAAACGGAGGCGGATTTAGAGACGGTGCGGACGATCTGGAGGTGGAGGATGGATACATGAGATCGGAGGGAGCAGATCGATGCGAGGACGAATTGCGCGGTCGACGTCCTGTACATGTGCGGGACAAGACACAGACGCACGCGCTCAGACTCGGACTAGGACTCGGGAAGAAGGGATGGAGATTTAAGCTCCTGCCCCTCGCTGATATCCATCACCTTTGCGACGACCATATGCGTTCCGTATCTCGCATCGTCTTTTCGGCTTGTTATGCCCTTCAACGTGTGTTTTTTAATGTATTTTTTTCTTCCCTATTTCGCAGATTTTTCTGACTTGTTCTCTCCGTCACTTCTGCGACACCCCCCACACACGTTTACACCCCATGTTTACACCTACGTGAGTACAGCAGCGCACGCGAACGCACAGAGCCGGCCATTTCGCATTCCCGTTTCCTTTCGCTCCGTCTCTCTCTTTTCTCTCTCCCGTGTGCGTTAAAACGTACCGTATCATGCTTACCGTTTGTATCCTTTTTGAACTAACACTGTCACCCTATCGCCCGCAGCGTCTCTAGAATGAACCGTGCGTACCTTTCTTTCCTCCGTGCATCCTGCCGTCATCGATGGGAGAGAGACATTTTCATAGATCTGCCTTCTGATTTTGGAAGCAACTGCATGATGCTACCTCTGCGCACGGTGAACTCGGGGTGAAATACGAAACACTAATACATTCGCCATACATATAAGGATACGGCGCGAACAAGCATGACTGCGGACATCAGTGCCGGGTCCCAATTGGAGACCGCGGTGGAAGAGGGTTGATAGGAGAAGAAAATGAATAATAGGAATTGTAGGGTGCTGTCCTGTGCTGTCCGCCTTGCTTTTCTGACTGACGTTTGCAACCATCGCAGCGAAATGGATGTCAATGTGAAACAATAAGACCCTGACTTGTCCTGGTTCAACACCAACAGGTCAGGTCGTTGGATGGCATAGCACGGCAAGTGATTGCATCTCATCGATGAACCGTCATTTTCGCTGCCAATGTCGGGTGCAATTTTGAGCCGAGGTTGTGGTTTGTTTCAATGCCAATTTTGATGGAACATTACGAGTTATTGGGGCATCGAACGGACGTAGAATAAGGTTTCCTTTCTCCCCGGCGTGGCACTTGCGTTATCTTATTGTGGTAGGTTTTGAACTGTTAAAGATGAGGCTATCCTAACCCATCCCCATACCAGGTTCTTGTGTCGGATTGAAACACAGCCATTTGTACTGTAAGACGGTCCCAGGGCCCAAGCTGTCATGCCAGGCTGTTCGCATTATGGCATGCGGGGAGGAGAGAATGAGATCCGTACGTCTGTATGCCAAGAAGGCACCCTGGTCCGGCTACTCGTAGGTTGGCGTGGAAACAAAGCAGCCATGGATTATACATAAAAACTCGATTGCATTTCCGTCCAGCGCAGGTCACTCCCTCCCTTTGAGTCATCTCTCTGTGATGCCTGTCTACACGGATCATGTCAACGCCCTATCCGATCGTTGGTATCCAATCCACGGCTATCCAACCCCGCCTGGAGGTTCGCGACCTCCAGAAGAATGGCAAACAGTATTCCCTCTTCATTCAAGCCACGAATAAGATCTTCGACATGAACAGCTGGTGGCAGATAGGTATGTGCATCACCACCTGCATGACCATGGCTCATCTCGCTCTCAGCGGGAATTCACGGACTACCATATCAGGCGTATGCGCTAGTTGACATGCATACACACACATATATTGTAAGGCTGACCGTTACTTGCAGTGGTGATCCAGGCGTGCCTCAGCAACCCGATTCAAATTCACCATGGGAGGGTAAGTCAGTTTCTTTATTGCAGGAATCTGCATACTGGAGGAAATGATTTCAAGGGTACTGTCTACACGCTTGTTCATAACCTCTGCGGGAACTTCTTTGGGCATACTGACACTCCAGGCAGCGGTCCTCTTTCCAACCTGGCATCGTGTTATAGTTTTGTTGGTCGAGGTGGGTTGTCCATGTCAGTCATTGTCCTTTGAGTAGCAAGCCGTGGTCAATGAAGTGATCACCATTGCTGCCAACCTCAACAATGATGCATGGCTGCAAGCAGCGAAGACGCTTCGTTTCCCGTAAGGACCTTTCATGGGTAATTTGGCCTCCCTTCCTCGATGACACTTGGGTCTAAACATGGATGGACACTTCCACTTTGGGCACATTTCCTCTCCGCTTGCTCAATACGATCTCCAATGACCGAGACGTATTCTGTAACATAGGTACAAAGTTAGAATTTAAACAAAAAATGATACTTGGGTCTAGATTGTGTGCACTGATGGATTGGCGAAAAGGTCTGAGGTAATTTTAAGCAGACTGAATTATGGCCGAAGATAGTTCCCTGCAGCCATATTCATGTAATTAACTACGTCTCCCAATCGCATAAACTCTTTTATGGGCTTCGCGGTTCCGGTGTTCCGGTGCTTCCGAGAGCGGAAGGAAAGCGGAACCGGTTCGGGAAGAACGCTTCCGAGTTCGGTGTGCCTGGAAGCAGTTCTGGAATGGTGAAAACTAGCAGAACTGGTGGCTCAGGATTTAACATTGTCAATACGTAGAATGATGGATATTGTTTGGGAGATATGGGTCCGGTGTGCTCTGGTGCACTTTCAAAGCATAAATCCCACTCCGGGGTTTCCATGATGAAGGGGAGAAATTACAAAAAGTCGAATACTGGTATGACTGTTATTTAATATGTCATAGACAGTAAAAGGGCATGGGGTGGTGCATTCGGGGCGGGCAGAAGGGGCTGTAATAGCACATGTGCGCATATATACTTTGCACGGAACATCGGGGTGGGTTTTCCAAGCTCGTACGCATCCACAGCGCTCCACGGCACTGAACTCGACAGGCCCAAGAGCGCGGGGGTGGAGCCAAAGTCGCCAAATTCGTCATCGAGAGAGGTGATGGTGATGGTGGCTGGTCCGCGTGGGCCGCTGTTGTGCTTGTCCTTTTCGGCCTTGGCCATGCTTTCGAGTCTGTCGAGGATGGTACCCAGTCCAAGTCGGTGCACGGCGAGGTTGAGCCAGTGGTGTTCCCAGACACGCTTTGGTGTACTTGGCAATGTCTGGGATCGGGAGGTGACAATACAAGCACATGGAGGTTGGGGGTGGGTTTCACTGAATCACGCGAGAAGTTGGTGAGTAACAACATACAATACACCTGAGTCAGACGCTCACACCAGTGTCCAAGATTGTATGGACTAATAGCGACCAGGAGAATCAGGACACAATCCAATGTTAAGAATGACAGTACAGGGAATGGTTCTACATCATAAAAACTAACTATGGATTGAATGGATACACAGGACAAATGTGTTTGCACGGATACCAGGATCCCTCCACCTCCACCTGCCTTTGTTCTCTGCGGTACTTGCTGATTGGCCGAATCTTGCCTGCATGCTCGCCTACTAGGATAAGTCCAAGCTGCCTATTCCCGCCTTTGGTTGGAAGCGCAGGGGTTAATACCCTGGCCGGGAGGTGATGGTGCTCAATCCCTGAGCCTCTGTTGTGTCCGGGAACAGTAACGGACACATGTCCAGGAGGAGCAGGTTCCGATACCCCTCCAGATGTCCGCATAAATCGGTCTGGGCAAGTTGTTCGGGCAATGCGACTACAGAATGATGCACCCATGAAGGTCGGATTCACTTTGAAAGCAAGATGGAAATTGGAGAAATCAGTGAAAGCATCGTCGAAAATCCAGGGGATTTCACCTGGGTGGATATGAGTACAGTGTATAGTAAACCTGGTAAACCATACCATAGTCTTGGGACTCCACAGTGGGCTGTGCAGAGGTAAGTCGATCGGAAGGTGTTATCGACCACACAGAGTCTTCTGGTGAGTTATTTGGTGGTAAAGGAAGCACCGAAGAAGATTGCGGAGATGGGGGCGGTGTCCTCACTTGTGCCTTTGGGACTGACACAAAGGATCTACGAACCAATTGCATCAGTTGGTGCAGCCGGGAAGCATCCAACATCTGCCCCGTCAAGAGAACGCCACAACTGAGAAGAGGTTAGAAAGGCACTGAAGAACAATTGTTAAACCTACGGTGCACTAATGTGGTGATTCAATATACTCAGATTTGGATGCCCATGCATAGATACCACACTGTAGTTCCTCCCCAGAAAATCCAGGGTTGCCTGACGTGCTTTAAATTCGCCACCAACTATCCAAACTTCCTTGCCAACTAGTCTTGATGCTTCGCGCATGGAAAAATCAGCGAGCTTCACACACCACGCTATAGGAACAGTGGCCTAGGGAAGTCATCTGTCACTGCAAAGAGGCATGAAGGACCCAGGAACCTACCATGATGCCATCCCAAGACACCACCTCCAGGTGGGCTTTGGTATGGAGAATCTTATTGATCACTCCCTGATGGCCCCAATGGGGTCCCCTTGCGACTCTCACTTCATCCCCAACTCCTACATCATATCCCTTCTCTTTTGTGAACTTCAGCATACCGTGGACTGGTGTCGATACAATCTTGGAGGTATGAACACATGCCATAGTCGAACCCAAGCCCCAAAGTTCAGAATCTTCAAGCTGGGTGTCCTTCGGATCAGCAGGGACAATGATCCAAACTACGCCATCGTGGATCCAATCAATATGACCGCGAAGGCCACGGTGCGGGCCTTCAAGGACACGCGCCAAGTCTCCCAACTGTAGATCTACATCTGTCTGCACAGGCTCCTGATTGTGAAGCCCAGGAGCATTTGACGACCACCGATAATCAAGACGGTAGGTCTCTACGTAGTAATTGGAAACGTGGACCTACAGAAGTGTAAGTTGTGGGATAATCTAAGATTATTGGCACTTGCCTCGTGCGACAAGTCGGTTGATGAGCAGAGGACCAGCTGGTCTTCTAAGATCGAAATAACCGATCCAATGTAGCCACGATTGGGACCAGCAGTGATCCGAAGTTGATCGCCGAGAGAGAATGCTCGACGTTGTTCCAGGAGTGAACAGTGGTACGTTTGGCCATCAAGGGTGAGGGACACCAAACATTTGTCAAAGTCAACAGTGGTTACTGCTGGCTTCTGGTCGAAGAGCTCAGGAGACGACGAACGTACAACATCCCCTTCTATCCAGAACTGTGCAGAAAAGAGGATATAACTTTCCTCTACCAAGTGGGGGTCTATTTTGGCCTGTGCATGAAGGAGAAATTGTTCCGGGTGAGGCATTGAAACATATTCAAGGTCGTCGCTTGTTAGCGACAGGCGAAGAAGGCCAGCAAAGTAGGAAGCGTCGTTGTACTGGAAAGCGGTGATCTCCCTTGAGTTCTCGATGACCGAGAGTTGTAGTCCAGCGTCGTAGGCACATTTCCAGTCAAATAGAGCACGGGTATTTCGGGGTCCCTGAGGTGGATCGTACGGACGTTCTCGCGGCGCAACCAGGACAGAGACCGTGTCCCCATCACAACTGAGGACATATCCGAGGTCGTCCTTGTATTTTCCCTTCCTAATTCGTACCCAGCACCGAGATGGAAAGGGGGGTTTGGTGGTGAAGATCTGTGCCGCTTGCATAGGGGGTACGAGAGTGATATCGCGCACCGTATCACGATGTGAAGGGCTTATGGCACGCAAGATCTCCGAGGGAGAGTGGGCTTGTAGATACAACCTTCGGGGGAGCCAGGGGCAAATCAGGGCACCGGGCAAGCAAGACTGCAGACACTCAAGCATGTAACGAGTGGTGTATGCTATTGAAAGGCGTTTCAAGGTGAATTTCATGGCAAGATTGGTGGTCACTCACGGGAATAAAATTCAATGAAGTAACATCTGGTATCGTTGACCTCCTCTTCAGAGCGGGAGTTGAGGGAAGGAGTGTTAGTACCATAACGATTGGCGATGTCGGCCAGATTGTTGGCAAGCGACTGCAGTCCAGCCTGCCTTACTTTCCTTAGACAAGGGATATCCATGCCAGTTTCATCGTCAGAGTCAAATGAGTCATCTTCATCGTCCTCTGCGGCTGCAACGTCAAGATACCTAGCTATGGAGAGCTTGTATCGTTTGCAGGTCTTCCCAGGTTCCTGGGGCGGACTCCGAGGCCTCCTACTGCTAGACGATGGTTCTGCTACCACGCTGTCGACTTCTTCGGCAAGCAATACCCCGTGATCTAGTGCCTCTTGGAGGATGATATCGACAGGGGAAATGGGTTGCTCTTCCGTGGGATCCGAGGCGACCTCGACATTCTTGAAGGTCTCTCTCCAATCGCTGTAGTTGTAGGCACCTATAGTTGACAATTCCTTCTCCATCTCGGGAAAGGAGAGACCATCGGCAGCCCACCGCTTCACCACCAGCCATGCCGCGCGAGATTGAAGCAGGGGTGACATTGTACCTGTCACGTACTGTAAGACAGACAAACGGATTTCAGAAGCAGTCAGACGTACGAGTGTCAGCAGAACTCTCGTTTACAGATTTTAACCTAAGTTCGAGCGTCGAGAAAGGGAGCTGACCCAACGTGGTTCGCTTCGCCATTTAACACGATGTCCTGCAACGAGCCTTGGATGAAGTCGATGGGATGGAAATTAACGACTAACACTGTTATGAGTATAGCTATTCTACTTAGGCTAGTAGCGGTGACAGTATGTTTCCTATATTGTCTGCGATGGAGGAAGAAGAGTTGTGTAACATTAAGTTTCGACTTATAAACTGGAACGAGGTAGTAAGTTCGCACGCCAATTTAATGAAGCCCACTTTGGTGGGCCGCCATAAATGAGAAGTCCCTTGCTGGTGCATATGTGTTTATCGAAGTGTCATTCTGAGGTGGAAAATTTAAGTTCTTTTTGTGTGGAAGAGTCTAGCGCGGTAATCGACTCATGCGCGCATTTCTATTCATACAGGAGAATGTTTGTACTACTATCCCATACAACAGCTTCATCACAGATGGTCACGGTTTGCTCCACATTATCTCTGACTTAATACGCTCTGTGGCGTGGCATGCACACATGTCCAACGCAAAACGACGACCCCTGCTGGGAGGCTCATCTTGAGCCTCTGCCCTGCCTACTGCCAGAGCTTTCTACCTCTACCTCTACCCTGTTCCACCCCCACTTCCCCACCCCACAGTCCCAGCAGCGTATCCACCAGGTTCTTCACTCTCCGAGGGCCCGCACTCGTTGCCACCATCAGCCACCATCAGCCTGATGATGGCTCTCCTGTCACTGCAGACTTGACGACGCAATACATCTGGTACCTCCGTTTCTTCGGCATTCGACAGCGGTGACGACGATGCACGGAGAGCGTACTGGTCCGCGCCTGAGAAAAAGTATGGGTCCTTGGTTCTCTCGTCGTCCTCGTTGGTGGAGAGCACGCCAAAGCTTCTGCCTCACTGGACAGTGATTCATATCACGCTGACGCCGGATAAGTCGAGCATGTTCATCCGTCATCTACCCACGCCATCTTCGCAACCACTCGTGTTCTGTGTTCCCCTCCTTGGACGACGAGATACAGAAGAGGACAGGGAATCGGGACTCACTATGGTGGAGGCGCTGCATGGGCTACGCGAGATTGTACAGTTGAGCGACGAGGGGATGTGCCATGCTGTGCACGTCAAAACCGACGATGCTCAAGCAAGAGCGGGGTGGTGGGCCGAACGGGCCGCGCTCGACAAGCGGTTACAAGCGCTCTTGGAGAACATTGAGTTTTGCTGGTTTAAGTGCTTTCAAGGTTAGTGTCTCTTCTTTCCGCAAGGCCCATGATGAACATGGTTCATTAGGCCATTTTGACTCCGCCGACGACGGTGTCGGACCAACTCGTGGATGATTTACGGACGGTTGGAAAAGTTGTTCAAGTGGAATTCGTTCTTGACCTGTATCAGTTCCATGGGGTTCCCGTCGCCATTTCTGAGGTGGATCTTCGTACGGTGCTTGAGGAACACACAGGCGCGAGACGAAAGGCTCAGATGATGTTGATGCAAGACTGCCATACGTTTTTGGTTTTAGATCGGAGCTTGCAGAGCGTTCCTTGGGAGAGCCTGCCAGTGCTGCGTGGGCAGGGTGTCAGCCGGATACCGAGCCTGGAGTTTCTGCCCGATAGGGCAGCAATGGAGGGGGAGAGACGCGGTCATCAATCGGATACGAGTGGATGCGTGCAAGACATACTATGTGCTCAACCCCAGCAGCGACCTCAAAGGGACGGAAAGCCGGTTTTCATCGTGGCTTAAGGAAATGCATGCGGTCGGTTGGGAAGGGATTGCGGGACGTGTGCCGAGCGAGCAGGAGCTGTTGAACGCGCTATCGCAAAAGGATCTTGTCATGTACGTGTTTGCAACGACTTACTTTTAATTACGCTATTGACATGGTCGTCTAGTTATTTCGGGCAGGGTGGGGGCGAGCAGTATGCACGTTCACACAAGATCAAGCATTTGCCACGGTGCACAACAACCATGCTCTGGGAGCACTCCGGGACATGGGCGAGTTCGATAGGATCGGAACGCCATACAACTACATGGTAGCAGGATGGTGAGCGCTCGGTTTCGTCAACTGATTCGTGTATGGTGGGCTAATCCGGCATGACAGCCCGACGTTGGTGGCCAACCTTGTGAGACGTGACGGACCGGGACATTGACAAGTTTACGCAGGTGGTGTTTGACGAGCTGAGACTCGGTTGCGAGGGTGTAGGTGCGGGTCAGGCTGAGTGAAAAGGAGACGTCGGTGGTAACTGCTGTCGCGCGGTCGCGGGAAGTGTGCAAGCTCAAGTACTTGACTGGAGCTGAGCCGGTGGTGTATGGGATACCGTTTTATTTGTGATGTAGCTCAGCAGTTTGCGAATTGTTTTCCGTGTTATCTTTCTCTGTAGAAAGGGCATCCATAAGAAAAGAGTATAGAAACAGAAAGAGTGGATTAGTAGTGTGCGATCTCGAGTATTACGATTTCAGAGGCATGAACTCAAGCGTTTAATGGGCTTGCGATTTCGTCGTTGTCGTGTCGCCGTGTCAGCGAGGTTACGTTGTGTAGCAAAGAACGAGCTGACGACCGACGCGACGACTAAACGAAAGGATAAAGGGGTGGGTAGTCACGTGCGCTGCCTAACAATTAAACTAAGTATGGTTATCGCCCGAATTTACGGTCTCCCTTTTCGGATCTTCTTCTCCCCTCAATGCATGCACCAAACTTCCCCCCTGCCCGATACTCATCCCGAATAACATTAGCGGCCGGCGCGTGATGGCAGCGGTCGAGTTGTGCGTGCGACGTGTACTTGGTCCCGGGCCGACATTGGCATCGTGGTGTTGCTGTGCAAGGTATGTCGTCGGCATATTCTTTCTTCAATTTTTGACTGTGGGGTAAAGTCGTATTTTTTGGTTGGTTGTAGGTTCCGGTCTCACGGCGTGTTCTGCTCGCTGGCATCGGGATTGTATCGACTTGTCTCATCTACACATGCTTCATGCAAGTTCTCCGTGGTACGTTCCATGTGTTCTATTCTCCATCCAGTGGCCCTTGTCGCTGTTCCCGTTACCGTCTTCTCATGCACAACGGTAGAATCTCTCCTCATCTTTCCCACCCTCGGCATTCAACTCGAAACACTCCGAGGACACCCTCCCCACTCTTTCCACCACCTACCACTTTATCCCAGTGGCATGCAAGGTGTCTACAGCTGCGCCAGGGGCTGTTACTGACGCGCCGCCTAGTTCTAGCCCGCAGGGTACAGGTTCGGGGCGGATAGAGCTCAGGGTCGCATTCGAGGTATGCGTTTCGTTCCTGATGACGATCGACGACTCCTGCCTCATCCACTGATGCGCACAATATTCTCCCTTATATTCTCATCCTCAAAGAGGTCTATCTTGGGGTCCAAGAAACCTCGTTTCCACCGCCCAACCGGGTCGTAGAATTGGTCGAACTTGAATCGTATAGGATGATATAATTGATAGTGTCAAAATGAGCAAACGAGCATTGGATTTTGATCAGGTGATGGTTGGGATGCGTGATCGCGGATTGCAAGACGGGCAAGAATGGATTTGGAGTAGAAGTCATCTCGGCGGTGAAAGGTGTCTTTTGTGTGGCAGCTGTGGGGATGGGAGGTTCTAGGGACGTGGTGGTTACAAGAGACTTGATGTTCGAGGCTGGTCGACCACACACAGTCTACCAAGTGAGGACATTAGAAATAGCCGCATAGGAGAAGTGCTTGAGAGCATGGAGAGAGGTACGCAATATGGGACGGGAGGAACAGGCTCGAGTTCACTGTATGCATCCTATCCAATATGGGTGTCAGTTGAATTATCACGTGCAAGTTGAAGGACATACCACATACAGGTAGAAGTCGGGTTGGAAATCATTTGCAGTCATCCGTTGCGTAAACAGACGAGCTTAGCCAAATGACCTCCTCCATTTTGCGCTCGATTTCATCAGGCTGGTTCAAATCAACAGCCCATTTCTTGGCATGTTCAATAACCATCGCAGCATTCTCGGCAAACATTTCCATGAACTTGTTGGAGAAGTCGGCAGACGTTCTGCCATCGAATCTATCGTCATTCAGAATACGCGCCACGATGTCAAATGCGTGTACACCTCCAGTCTTGGACACGAAATGGGTTCTAGTGACAGGGACGTTCAACGCGAGAGTCGGAGAGCGGGTTGCACGACATCAATCGAACTCGGAGGGAAAGAGAAGACGTGAGGACACCCTTGAGCTGAACCCCTTGGACTGCAAGTAGTCCAAGACCTTGAAAGCACAACTTAGAGCACTCGTTCACATGCAATATGTCACACAACGTACCTTCGAAGAGCATCCCTTTTATTCCAAATTCAACACCGTATCCAGCGTGTATCAAAGGGTGCAAGAGGCTGGAAAAGAAACGCGCCAACATTTCAGGCTGGGTATTCTCCCTTCCTTGAGATCCCTTGGAGAAGACATGCTCTTCGAGAGTGCTCCCGGCACCCTTTTCAGAGAGTTGCTTAGAAAGCGTATGCCTGATAGAAGTTTGTGTATGTCAAACGAAGGTGGTCCAACGCAGAGCGTACAGAGACTTACTTTTCATCTCCCGAGTTACAACGAAATTCTCCTAGGTGATAAGCTCGGGATAGGGGATGGCAGGACGCTGGATGCGAGAATCACGTTCATCACGTTCATAATTATCGCGGCGGATCCGCCTAAAGTATAGATCGTGAGTGTGCGACGCGAAATGTGGCCCATCACGACACGGAGCAACAGGGAAATGGTTCAAAGAAAAAGGCGTGCCTTTTCGCCTTTGCACACACATGGGTTGATTAATGTCTTGATAAGAACAGGTCCACGTGCGCCTCGAGTTTTCGGTGCTTGTCTCAGGGCCGAATGAGGACCGGAATCACGTCTGTTTCGCGGTCCCGCTCTTGGTCGGTCTCTCCTTGGCCATCGCCGGCTCCTTCTCGCCCTCAATGCCTGCCTGCAACGAAATCCACTCCTCCGACCCCTCCCAAAAGGTTTTCTTAAACCTCATCATCCGCCCCATCCCCTCCCCCCCCCCCTCCTCACGGCTCCGCTCTGAGCTCGCGCCGCACACCCACTCCGTCGCGTTCCACAGCGGATGGTTGGTCGTGTCCCGCGTGAGGACGAGCTTGGACCGCGGCGAGGTCGTCCAGTGCACGAACGTGGACTCGTCGGGCGTGGGTGACGTGATGGAGAAAGTGCGAAACGACGGGGGCGGGCAGCGTGCAGGCGTGTTTTTTCTTGATGTGCGACCGGCCGTAGGGCGAGGTCGAATGTGCGCGGAAAAGGACGACGGGCTCGAGGAGGAGGAGGACGCGTTTGGGTAGACAGAACGACACGGTGGGTGAAGGCAACTTGGAGTTCGTTTGATTCCAAGGCTTTTGCCAAACAAACACGACGATCGAACTTGTAAAGCAACCGAGAAATTAAAGTAGCAGAGTAAAACAATCGTCGCCCAAGTTACAAAACATCGAGAGTGCGTACATTATCCAGAATATCAGCCAGCGAAACGTTCGCCTGAAACTGTACCGTGATCAACGCATCAGCTGCGACCCGCGTGTAATCCGTACGTCCACCCATCGACGTCACCGTGAGCAACAGTGCAACGAACCGCTGCCGAAGACACACAGCTAACCGTCACGCTCGTGTTTCTCTGTCCACTTGAGTTACAGGAGCTGGATGTGGCTGCGATTGGGGCCCAGAAGGCAATGAAGGACCATTAAACTCTTCCCTGGGGATCTCTTCCTCCTCATCTACTTCCTCCCCAACAAACTCTTCATCGCCCATGTCTGGTGACGGTGTGGCACATTTTCTCTCACTCCGCCAGTTTTTTCCTCTTGCCACCCAAGAGGGCATCTATCCAAGGGTGAACGAGATAGAGATGTTGCATCCCAGACAGGTCATGCTTCGTCTTGATTTTCACCATCCCAAACGCAAGACTCGCTGCTCGGTAAACGCGGCTAGAACGGGTGCGAAAAGCTGAAAGGGGCAGAAGTTCGAACACGATACATGGAAGCTTCATTCGACTTGCCATGAACCATGCTGCAGAAAGATCATTGAGTCGGTCGTATAGCTTAAGAGAAACATCAAGGTCGAACAAAGAACTGGCAATGACACTGTCCATTTCGGCGGCGGGAATAAGTGATGGGAGGTGTGACATTGCCGGTCCATCAAATACAGTGATGTGTGCAAGAAGGCAGCTGTTGAACGGACCAGACTCCCCAGTCCATGCAAGAACGCTCACACCTCTAGATCCGCTGAGATCGAGAACATTCGCCAACAGATGTCCTAGCGAGGCCTCTTCTTTGTCGTATATTGCTGAGAGCCCTTTCACTGAGAAAATACCAAGAAGTGAGTACGCGGCATCTTCCACCAGTGTCCAGTGTCGTGTGGCGAGTTGATGCGAGTTGCAATTTCTCCCGAATGTTTGTCAAGCCTGGATGCAGGGACATCAATTGTTTCATGGACACTCCAGTGGCCTGCTCCATCTCTGAGATATGGTGTTGGACATGGGTGTGCCGCACCAGTGGTTTGTTCATGTGTTCAAGGTCATACCCCCTGGCATTGACAGCGTTGCTACAGAGGCCTTTGCTGCGTGTGGATATCCACACCGGTCGATCCAATTTGCGCTTGCGGAACTCAGTAGCATGGAGGGTCCGGAACGGAGCAACTTGGGAAGAAGTCGAGTTTGAAGAAGCCAAGCTCCTCGCTGTGTTGTTGTCGTTGTCGTTGTGCGTCGGATGTACACCAGAAGAACCTGAGGAAGTCATCCTCAGAGAATTGATTAATGCCTGGAGTCGCTACTGTCCTGCGTTGAGGCAAGTACAGCTCAAGGCAGGTTATGTTTGGCGCAGGGCTGGGCCAGATGATGAATGGACCCAACAGCCGACCAAGGTGAGCTGTGTGTGGAATGTGGGGCTCAATGAAACATAGGGAAAGTGGAAAAATGTACTTGTATTTTTTACTTGTGTATCCATCAAAAGGGGGCATTGCCAAATTTGTGTGTGTGTAATCCTCTAGCTTGCTTGCCATCTTGTACATATCATCCTTGCTAGTTCAGTTCCATTCCAGCCCATTATGCCATGGAATGCAAAACTGTGAACTCATTGACAGTTTTACTGCAAAGACTGGCTACAGAACCAGCAAGTTGATCATTGAAACATGGCTCATTCCCAATCACTCTGCCAAACTACACTAGTCTACATGACATTCGCTTGCAGACGCAGCACTTCAGCAGGGATTGTGATCACCAGGTTTCCAAGGCATTGCGGGCCCTCAAGACAATTGAAGGTGCATGCATGACAAGGGCTGGATTGGCGAGCTGCCAGAAGTGCATCAAAGAGCCTGCTGAGGGGCTTGCACAGCTCAAATGGGACAATCAGTGTGTCCTCATCAATGAAGAGTGATGAAATGAACTTGAAACAAAATGAGGGATGACAGGTAATGCCAGATACTATAGTACATTAGTTAGGGATTGAGAAATAAGTAAAGTCAACTCACCTCAGCTGCTGCCTAAGATGGGTGTAAACAACT